>JBBPBX010092545.1:0-13717 GCA_038048925.1 Garcialebias charrua
TGGCGGTTCTAGACCAGTTGTACTGGTGGGGCCAAGCTGGGGCCAGAGGTTTTGTCAGAGGGGCACGTTCATCTCGGAGAAAAAGACAGATTCGAAATCTTACTTGACTCTTATTTTTTTAAAGCAGTGATTAACCATTGTAACCAAAGAAAATAGTTTAAAAAATCAAATGAGAAAAATATAAAACATTTTACACAGTATTTGTATTGACTGAATAAAATATATTAATAAGCAAATAAAATGATAATGAAAATAACTGTTAGGTGAAGTCTTGGTTCAGTTTCTCAGTCCAAAATTATATACAGGTAACAACATTGGCTGCCCTACTATCACAGCAACTGTATTCTGCGATTTTGATGAATACAAAATCGCAGAATTTCATGATTTCTGGCATCATGATTTCTGGCAAACTGATCAACAAATTAGTGACTCATTTGTTGATCGGTTTGCCAAAAATCATCAAATTATGTTTGTATTCTGCATCTCTCTGTTAGCAAAATATCTTATCAGAGAGAGTCAGAGTCAGAGAGTCTTTATTGTCATTTGCACCGCATGTGGTACATGTGATGAAAACGAGATTATGTACACGGGGTCCCAGTTACATCCAACAACAAATGCAAGAGAAAAACAGTAATAACATCTAGAATTAACTAAGAAAAACATCAACTAGTAATACACTAAGCCTAATATAGTGGAAATAAACAGCAGCACGAACATGAGTTTGTATGAGCAGATGGTCACAGATGAACACAGCAACAAGAAAACAGATCAGCATCAGTATGATGTGATATTTTGCAGTGTTTATTTTTTATTTTATTTTTATTTATTCATGAGTCTAACAGCCTCAGGGTAGAAGCTGTTCCTCAGTCTAGTGGTTCTACACTTGATGCTCCTCAACCTCCGTCCTGAGGGGAGTGGGGCAAAGAGTGAGTGTGCTGGATGAGTGAGGTCTTTCATGATGCAGGTGGCTCTTTTCCTGCATCTGGAGGTGTAAATGTCTGTGATGGTGGGGAGACTGACTCCAACAGACTTCTGTGCAGCCTTCACCACTCTCTGCAGAGCTTTCCTCTCTTCAACTGTGCAGCCTCCATGCCACACGTTGATGCTGGAGCACAGGACACTCTCCACTGCACACCTGTAGAAGGAGGTGAGAACTGGGCTGCTCAGACCAGCTCGTCTCAGCCGTCTGAGGAAGTAGAGTCTCTGATGACCTTTCTTGATCAGGCTGGTGGTGTTGTTGCTCCAGCTGAGGTTATCATTCATGTGTACACCCAAGTATTTGTAGCTGGAGACCACTTCCACTGCAGACCCACCTATTTTCAGTGGGGCATGGGTGTGTTTGTTCCTTCTGAAGTCCACAATCATCTCCTTTGTCTTCTTCACATTCATGTGAAGATTATTCTCTTTGCACCAGCTCTCCAGATGTTCCACCTCCTGTCTGTAGCTGGACTCATCATTGTTTGTGATGCATCCCACCACCGCTGTATCATCTGCAAACTTAACAATATGACAGCCTGGAAGTGTGGCTGTACAATCATATGTGAGCAGAGTGAACAGAAGGGGGCTCAGCACACATCCTTGAGGAGAGCCAGTGCTGAGGGTTATGGTGGAGGAGGAGAAGTTGTGGATCTTCACGGACTGTGGTCTGTCTGTTAAGAAGTCTAGTACCCAGTTACAAATAGAGGGGCTTAGTCCAAGTGTAGATAGTTTGTCTATCAGAGTTTGGGGGATCATGGTGTTGAAGGCAGATGTGAAGTCCACGAAGAGCAGACGCACGTATGAGTCCTTCTGATCCAGGTGGGTGAGAGCAGTGTGGACCACGGAAGAAATGGCGTCCTCTGTTGATCGGTTCTCACGGTATGCATATTGATGAGGGTCCTCGTTGATGTTGACGGTTGCCTTGATGTGGGACATGACCAGTTTCTCAAAACATTTAGCGACTATCGGGGTGAGGGCCACCGGTCTATAGTCATTCAGACCAGTCACTGTGGAGCTCTTTGGGACTGGGATGATGGTCGCGGTCTTCAGGCAGGTGGGAACTGACTCCAGTGCAAGTGAGGTGGTGAAGATGTCAGCCAGCACCTCACAGAGCTGGTCCGCACATTCCTTCAGAACTTTCCCTGGGATGTTGTCTGGTCCGGTTGCTTTATGAGGATTAATCTTTCTGAGACTGCCTCTCACTTCTGCTGCGGTCACTCTGAGATGCTCTTCATCTGGTGATGAGGTGAGTCTGGTGCTAGCTGGTCTGTTTGGATCATCAAAACGTGCATAAAACTTATTGAGGGCATCAGGCAGAGATGGGTCCCTGGGGCATTGTTTGTTCTTGCCTTTGTAATCTGTTATGCATTTAATACCCTTCCACATGCTCCGTGGGTCTTGTGAGGTGAACTGTCCCTCGATCCTCTGTGCATACGTGGCCTTGGCCTTCTTAATGCCATCCTTCAGTTCATTCCTGCTCTTTCTCAGCTCCACTTTATCTCCTGACTTGAATGCAGTGTCCCTGGCTGCTAGCAAGGCGTGAACTTCTTTATTTAACCAGGGTTTCCGGTTCGGGTAGGATTTCACATATTTTTTTATGGATACATTTTCAGAGCATGTACTGATGTATTATTCATTCAACCTTTATTTAGTCAGGTAAATCTTTTGAACCTCATGGGCTCATTTACGAAAGCGACCTGCTAAAACTAAAGAACAATGAACAGTAATGGTAGAATTTCCTTAAACAATAAACAATCAAACAATAAACAATAGAAAACAAAAGAGAGAGAAAATAAATATATATATATATATATATATATATATATATACATATATATATATATACATATATATATATATATATATATATATATATATACATATATATATAATATACATATATATACATATATATATATATCATATATATATATACATATATACACATTCCTCCTTTTAACAAAGTATCAAAAAACTAGCAAAACATTATAAGGTAGACGTATAAAATCAAAGACAGGAACAAATCTGCATTGGTTTTTGCCAGGATTCCAACAGATTCTGAAAACCATTTAGAGAAGTCAAGGTCGAGAGCTTCAGATCTTTTTGTAAGATATTCCATGAAGCAGGGGCGGAGTAGGAGAAGGCCCTTTTTCCAAGTTCAGTCCTCACTGACGGAACACTGCAGGTAATCATGTCCTGAGAGCGCACGCTGTAGCTGCACTCACGCAAAGACATGTAGGAGGAGATGTATGAGGGCAGCAGACCAAGAAGTGATTTGAAGATGAAAATGTACCAGTGGAAGAGTCTGCGTGAACCCATGTAACCCAGGACTGAGGAAGCGTACAGTTCCATGTCCACTGAACTTCCATCAGTGGCTGCTTCTCTGAAAACAGACCAGTTTGTCCTCTCAAAACAGTCTCTCAACATGGGGGAACTATCTTGAGGACAGATTGTTATTTCTCTTTGTTCCGGCTTGGACCACCTGAGTGGGGGGAGCTGTCTTGGTGCCAGGATCAGAGACTCGTGATCGGAAGCTCCGAGCGCTGGGCGTGTCTTCGCCGTGTATGCCCCCTTTACATTAGTGAAGACTTGGTTGAGCGTTTTATCTCCTCTCGTAGCTGTGAAGACGTTCTTATTGAAGGCTGGGAGGGAGACTTGAAGATCAACGTGATTGACGTCCCCGCAAACAATGAAAAGCCCCTCAGGATATTTACACTGCAGCGAGGTGAGTAAGTCATGAATTTCTCCCTGGGCGTCATTAGCATTAGCATCGGGTGCTATGTAAATAGCTGTTATTAAAATCACAGCATGGTCGCGCGGAAGGTAGTGCGGCCTACATCTTACTGTGATTAACTCGACGGCAGCTGAACAAAGCCTTTTAATCACGGAACAGTTCGTGCACCAATCTTTGTGTACGTAAATACAAACACCGCCGCCTCGCGTTTTCCCTGTAGTCTCGGTGCACCGGTCCGTTCTGAAAAAGAGCCTATTATCCAACTCGTAAACAGAGTCTGGAGTGTCCTCCGAGATCCATGTTTCCGTAAGACAAAGCACGGAGCATCTTCTCATCTCCTCCGACGTGGTCACTCTCAAACGAAGTAGATCCATTTTGTTGTCCAGCGAGCGCACGTTAGACAGAAAAAGAGCCGGCATCGGGGGTCTACCGGTTTTAGCGTCTGCCCGCAGTCTCGTCATAATTCCTGCACGGCAACCTCTCTTCTTTCCACGAGAGCACCGCTTCCTTTTCTTTCCCCTGGAGCGCATCTGCTTCCAGAAGGACGTTCTTAGCAGCTCCAATCTTCCGAGCTCTGATTTGAGTTCGTTGCTGATTTCAGCTGTGCCCTGTGGTAAATCCGCTCCGATTCTTAACAGTTCAGTTCGGCTGTAATTCACCCGCAAAAAACGCGCAGAGTCAGGTACAAAAACACTATTACAATTACTAAAAACTAGAGATGATCCGGGAACTCGTGAAGCTGCGGCTGCTCTGAGCGCGGCCATCTTGCATCATTGCATTTATATTATGAACAACTGAACAGATTTTGATTAAGCTTTCAAGAAATAATCACTGAATGGCTCTCTACGACTGGTTTACTTTTAAAGTACATCCAATTCAAGATGGCTGCCACAGCTAACTGAACTTAAAAATCACAAAATTGACTACAACTCAGTCAATTTGACAATAATGGAGATAAAATTTGGTGTGGTAGTAGCTGAGATTCATTCCCAAAGCATAAGCAAAGGACTTTTAGAATGCATAAGATCTTTCTTTAAAATTATAACGTTATTTTTTTGGAATCAATGGTGTTGGTCTGTTAGCAAAATATCTCATGAGTAGGGATGGGAACCGAGAACCGGTTCTGTTAGAGAACTGGTTCTTAATAGTCTAATTCCATGGAATTGTAGGATGCTTGTCTTAACGATTCACCTTATCGGTTCTGCAGACTCCTGGTGGTGACGTATTTAAGCGCTGACATCACAGACATGCACCGCGCCCGAGTGGTGGTGGCGTGGTGGTGTCTATATATGATATCTATGGTGTTCAAAATGGCGTCGCGGAGGAAGCGCTCAAGCGTTTGGCTTCATTTCACGAAAAAAGATGAGACCAGGGCTACTTGTAACGCATGCAACGCGTCCATTACGATAAAGGGAGGAAATACGTCGAACATGCAGAAGCATTTCGCCACTCAGCATGCGGTGACTTTGAAGAAATGTACCGTTTTTAACACGCTGCTTGGAGGAGAAGTGGAGAGAAAGCGTCCACCTCCGTTGTTACAGCAGGTAACGTCAAATTCTTTCACTTGTTACCTTTTAGCTATACTGCTTCCACTGTATTTTATAAATAATCTCCCTCTCCTGTAATAACATTTAGTTGACGAGGATTGCCGGAGTCTGGCTGGGTCAGAGGCTAGTGTTAGCACGAGTGGAGCTAGCACACCAACGTTAGCTTCTCCTTTCATGGAAGCAGGGAGAAATAAAATGACTGAGGCAAGAACAAACGAATGTCATCGATCTGTTACCAGATTTGTGGTGAAAGGTTTGCACCCTTTTACAACAGTGGAAGCACGTGAATTTCGGTAAGAAAATATTTAAATGATAAATATCAAATTGTAAGTTGTCAGTTTAACAAGTTCAGTTCTGTTTCTGTTTCTATTCCGACCTGTGGCCAGATACTTCCCATCCTCCAGAAGCTGGAAAAACATTACACCGTGCAGGCAGATGACTCTGCTTTCAGCAGGAGTATTAAAGAAAACATCTGGAATGATCTTTCCAAACGTTACAAAGTAAATTTGTTAAATAATGACTAGTAATAATAATTTACACCAAACTTAGTAAACTATCTTCCCTTTCCCTAAATTTTGTTTTCCTCCATTTTAAATTTCAGGATGACTGTATCCAAGCGTTCCTTGAAGAAGCGACTGTTATCGACCCCAGATTTAAATCCATGTTGATTGATGATGAGAATAACATCTGGGACAGGATCAGGGCAGCTGCTGTGGCAGAAAACACTCAGGCAGCCGCAGCAACAACAGCAGAGGTATTTGAATTACACACTAAATAAGTGTGAAAGCAGATATGTTAATTTTTCTGAACAAAAATTACTAGTTTGTTTTGATGAAGTTTTATTGTTTATTAGGAAATTCCTAATAAACAATAAAACCATCAAATAGGAATACTACATATATTTTTGGTTTTGGTCAAAGATCATTAAATTCTTTATGAACACAAATGGTTTACTATATTTTATTACCCAAATGAGAATTGATAACAGAATTGATAAGGAATTGAATCGATAAATGACATCGATAAAGGCATCGATATTGATCATTTCTTATCAATTCCCATCCCTACTCATGAGCCTCTGGACAGATTTTGAAAAATCTTTCAAGAAATAATAAACAGTTGTTTCTTTACTGCTGATTAACTTTTGGATATATTTGAATTGAAGATGGCTGCATGCAATAGGCCAGACCTGCTCATTACGTCGATCGCGATCGACCGGTCGATCGCGGAGGCATTACTGGTCGATCGCAGCGTGACATTATTATTATTATTTTTTTTCCCACAGCGTGACATTAAAAAATTGTCAGCCAATGAAACATCCCGTTACTTGATTGACATGCAGGGCAACCAATCAGATGACAACTGAAAACATCCCGCCCCTTGATTGACATTCACGGCAGCCAATCAGATGAGAGCTTTAGGTCACGCTCATGCAGTTTCTAAAAACAATGGCGCGAAGGTGGAAGTTGAACGCAGCAAAACATACTAAGCGAAAACAATCAGATTTCGGACTGTTCATGGAAAATACGACATGGACTTCCCACCGAAAAGCCAGCTGAGAAAGAGAAAGGTGGAGGAACTAAAATCCCTGTTCGGACAGCAGCAACTTCAAAGCGAAACGCCCCCACCATCTTCCGGGTGAGTGACGCTGTGATGTTTCTCTGCACGCTTAAACATACTGGTTGGGAGCTGACGTGGCTTTATTATTAAAATCATACGAGACACTTTTCATACAGAATAACCTCCTTGACTACTCTCTGTTCTCTGCACGTTTCTCTGTCCCGCAGCGCGAGCGTTTGCATAACACACTTTCGCGCTGCGTTCAGGGACAGTCTGTAAAATACACCGCTGTAAATTTCTCCGTACCAAAAGAGATATTTTTATGCCTTTGTTCACTAAATTAAACGTGTCCGGAGCCATAACAACCTGTTACAACTGTGGTTATCAACTGGTGGCCTGTGGACCACTTTAGATTTGCTGGAGGGGGCTTTTAGAAATGACATTTATTAAAGTAAAAAATATCTAATGATTTTTTTTTTTACATTTATTAAAGTAAAAGACCAGATTCTTATAAAGAAGGGGGTGGGGATCAGTTTCATTTCATTTATTCATTTGTATAGCACTTTACACAACCACGGTGATGGTGACTAAAGTGCTTAACAAAAAACAGTGCAGTACAGTAAAAGACAACAGATTAAAAATCAAGAAAACACAACATAATAGCAAAAATAAAACCAGAAATGTCACCACATATTTAATTACTAAAAGCCAGTTGGAATAAAAAAGTCTTAAGCTTCGATTTAAAAAGGCCAAGTTCAGTAATCTGACGTAGCTCAAGTGGGAGCGTATTCCAGAGTAGAGGTGCGGCCGCAGAAAAGGCACGGTCACCCCAACGTTTATATTTTGTCCGTGGAACAGAGAGCAGGAGCTGTGTGACCTCAGAGACCTGGAGCGGGCAGGGAAACTTAACAACTCTGTTATATTTCTACCATATATTTTTAAAATAAAATTTAAAAAATCTATATTGCGTCACCATCACCCCATTTGGTCCCTACGGTCGACCAGGTGCCCATGGGCACCACGTTGGTGACCCCGGATTTATTACATGTGTTGTGCAATATTTGCTTATTCAGTTATGCAAGGTACATCAACATAGGTACATTGTACATAAAAAGAATCCTTAATACATTTGAAGATAATTATATGTTTTGCATTTTTGTATTGGGTAGATCTTTTGGACTTGTTTTTTTTATAAGTAGCTCGCATGCTGAAAAAGTGTGAGCACCCCTGCAATAGGCAATTGAAATAAGCCAAACTCAAAAATGGTTATAATTCAGTTAATTTTACAGATATGGAGTTAAGTGACAACTCTTAAGCCTCCCTGGTAAGGTCTATTCAGGGGTTCTGGAGAGGAGGGTCCGTCGGATAGTCGAACCTCGGATTCAGGAGGAGCAGTGTGGTTTTCGTCCTGGTCGTGGAACACTAGACCAGCTCTACACCCTCAACAGGGTCCTGGAGGGTGCGTGGGAGTTTGCCCAACCAGTTTACATGTGCTTTGTAGACTTGGAAAAGGCATTCGACCGCGTCCCTCGGGGGGTTCTGTGGGGGTACTCCGGGAGTATGGGGTACCAGGCCCATTGATATGGGCTGTTAGGTCCCTGTACGACCGGTGTCAGAGCTTGGTCCGCATTGCCGGCAGTAAGTCAGGCTCGTTTCCGGTGAGAGTTGGACTCCGCCAAGGTTGCCCTTTGTCACCGATTCTGTTTATAACTTTTATGGACAGAATTTCTAGGCGCAGCCAAGGTGTTGAGAGGATCCGTTTTGGTGGCCTTAGAATCGCTTCTCTGTTTTTTGCAGATGATGTGGTCCTATTGGCTTCATCAGCTCGTGATCTACAGCTTTCACTGGAGCGGTTTGCAGCTGAATGCGATGCGGCCGGGATGAGGATCAGTTCCTCCAAATCCGAGGCCATGGTCTTGAGCCGGAAAAGGGTAGCGTGCCCTCTCCGGGTCGGGGAGGAGGTCCTGCCCCAAGTGGAGGAGTTTAAGTATCTCGGGATCTTGTTCACGAATGAGGGAAAACTGGAGCGTGAGATCGATAGGCGGATAGGTGCAGCGTCCGCAGTGAAGCGGGCGCTGTACCGGTCTGTCGTGGTGAAGAGAGAGCTGAGTCAAAAGGCAAAGCTCTCAATTTACCGATCGATCTACGTTCCCACCCTCATCTATGGTCATGAGCTTTGGGTTATGACCGAAAGAACAAGATCTCGGATACAAGCGGCTGAAATGAGTTTTCTCCGCAGGGTGGCTGGACTCTCCCTTAGAGATAGGGTGAGAAGCTCAGTCATCCGGGAGGGACTCGGAGTAGAGCCGCTGCTTCTCCACATCGAGAGGAGCCAGTTGAGGTGGCTCGGGCATCTGGTTAGGATGCCTCCTGGACGCCTCCCTGGTGAGGTGTTCCGGGCATGTCCCACCGGGAGGAGACCCAGAGGAAGACCCAGGATACGCTGGAGGGACTATGTTTCTCGGCTGGCCTGGGAACGCCTTGGGATTCCCCCAGAGGAGCTGCTCCAAGTGGCTGGGGAGAGGGAAGTCTGGGCCTCCCTACTTAGGCTGCTACCCCCGCGACCCGACCCCGGATAAGCGGAAGAAAATGGATGGATGGATGGAGTTAAGTGATTGTTTGTTTAAAGTTATTTTATATATTCTTTTAAATAATGGGGTGATATAAGATTTTTTCTTCTTTCTGCACTCTTTTCATTCAATGTTATATTTTTGATGAATTTGTTTTATTTTGTCTCTTTTAAATGAATGAATAAATAAATTAAATTAAATATTAAATAGCTTTAGATCTGCTAAGTTCATGGCATAAACCAACACAGACATGTTCCTGTTTTTAGTGTTTTACATGGCTTTATAATGTAGCAGTTTATTATGATATGATGCAAAGCCACGGAGCTCCAGGGACTGCGGTAAAGTGAGCAAGCAGCTGCACGGAATCAGAGTGCCCAACCCGGCATGAAAAAGAAAAACACACCGCTGAAGTCCCTGAGCTCGATGGAATGTCCAGCGTAAAACTAACTTGACCGCGGTTTAATGTGACGCAGACAGGGCTTAAAGTGAAAAAAAATCCTGAGCCTGAAACTTTTTTGTGTTGTTGATAAAATAAAATCGTAACATTTTGCCAACGTTTATTAAAAATGCTCTCTGAAAAGTGCAATTAACTGTTTTTAAACAATTCAGCTTCAAGTAACAATGACTTACATGAGGTTTCAATGTATCTGAACTTAATGTAAAAATATGTGCCCCAGAGAACTGCCCTGCAGCAAAAACAACTAAAAAAAAGACTCAACGCCACATTGAACAGACACAGTTCAGAGAATTCATCTGCAATAAATTTAGAATACTCAATACTGTATCACAATCTAAAGGGAAGTTCCACAGAGCTGGTGTTAGGACTCCCAGCAAGCTGGAGTCATCTCCAGCATTAACACACAGATGTTTCTGTGCAGTGAAAATGTTTGTGAGCACAGACTGTTAAAACTCTGATGGAAAATGTCTTACCAGTATGGCATCAGAAGCATGGGGGGGTCTGGGGGTCCTCCCCCAGAAAATTTGGAATAAAGTAGATGCCATTTCCTGTATTCTGGTGTATTTTAAAGGGTTAAACATCTATGTTTACCTACATACCAGTAAGTAACTTGATTCAATAATTAGTTTAGAAAGCCTCCGTCAGAAAGGAGGGGGGGAGGGGGATTGTTTATGTTCAGCTGTGTGCAATGTTCCCTCTAATTTTTCATGTGTCTGAGCATACACACAAGCTCTCTGAGCACACAGAGGACCACTATGAGCAACAGGATGTGCGCACTATCCACACACCTGTTATAAATCTGGGATCATAGAAAGTTACATGGCTTATTAAAACAATCAGATTACAGCAGCAACTTCCATGAGTTTGCTTTCAATATAAGTGATTTTGCAACTCCCAGCTGAATGAATAATTTTTATTATTTCATTTTATGCTTATGTTTATTAAATGTTTAGTGTTTTAGTGTTGGTGTAACTTTTCATACTTTCATACTAATACTATGCAAAAACTACTATGCAAAAACTCAGGACAGTATTACACTTTTAATAAATATACAGTATCTAATTTAGATGATTTTTATTTTAATGCTTGTAGGGTTTTTGTTTAAAATCTCCACATTACTGTATTATTTTTTTATTGACAAAATATTTATTTTACTGTAAGTTTTTAAAAAGTGTATTTTCCTCCTTGGTCCCTGGGTCAACATCTGCAGAGCTCAGGAACTGATGCTTGGTTCTGGACCTGCTCCTCTGCACACCTGGCCTGGTTCTGCTCTTCCTCTTCTAACGATCTTCCTCTTCATCACCCCGCTCTCACTGACTTTATCACGTGACTTTATCGTGCACTGACCTCCGTTCAGCTTCTGCATCTTTTTCTTATTTTTCCTACAGATTTGGTGCTTGACAAATAACTTCCTCCTTCAGAAAGGACGGGGATTGTTTACAGTTTGTGTTCAGCGGTGTGTATGTGCATGTGTGTGCGAGTGTGCAGCTTCTCGCGGTTGATATTTGACTTTATTCAGATAAAAGACGTGGTGTGGATTATTTATCATACCTCTGATTTTACTTGACCTAACAACGAGATTTAAAATCTGTAGTTTTAACACTAATTGACCCACGTACCTGCCCGGTGTGACAAACTCCGTGACTTCTGCATGATCTGACTGAAGCTGCAGACAAACTTGCTTGCTTGTAAGACCCGCCTTCCGGATTTTGATTGGTCAAAACAACGTGAGCTTCAATGTGATTGGATGTAATCGCTGTCCATCGATCATTTTAAGTTGAGGCGACCGGCAGGCTGTTGAGTTAATTTGGATGTGCGCAAAGATTTTATTGTGCGCAGAGAATGTCCGGGCAGCGAGGGAACATTGGCTGTGTGTGGGTGGGGGAGGGGGGGCTTTGATTCGCTGCACGCTTCAAAAACACACGCGCGCACACATGAACGGACTCCTACCTACTCCTGTGAAGCCGCGCGAGCAGTTTTTTTTTTTTTTTTTTTACAGTTTGGTCAAAAGCCGGAAATCCGGCTGGGTGCCGGAGATCTTTAAGCCCTGCGCAGATGTGTTATATAGCTCTGCAAACATTGAACGTTGCTGTCTTGCGGTGTTGAGTGTAAAATATTTCCACACAACGCACATGTTACGATGAAAAGTCGGCTAGCTGCTAGCTAAGATGCTACTCACCAGTGTTGTCAGAACTTGCGACAGAAACAAGTGTCCAGCTCCATGAAAACAATCCATAAACAAACGACCCGCTCTTTCAAAACGATGCCAAAACAAGCCCAACAGAGTACTCAGTTAGTCCTCACGCTTGTAGCTGCCTGCAAACTATGAACTGGATTTCCTGAATGTGAGGCGGGTCTTGTTACTCTGGGTTCATGAGACACGCCTCCGTTCAGGAAATCCATTCCATAGTTTGAAGCCAACGTGCATCATGGGTTGGATCGATACGTAAACAAGGCTGGTATCGGTATGTGCCATGAGCATTGGTTCCGCTTCTGCTCGGAGGGCAGGCCACAGGGCGGGCCAGGGTCCATCTTACACGGGCATCGGCCCGTGTCGGCCCGTGTGTAAAACCGCCACAGTCTCCCATTGTTTTCCTTTCCATTGTTCCTTCCCCATCACTGATTTTAACAATTTTACTTTACAGAAAACTTGTGTTACCTGGGTTCTTTCTCCTTCAAGGTATTCTCTATAACTCCATCAGGTGGACTTTTCAAATCTTGGGGTAAAATCTTGCCACGCACAATGCAGACATGCTAGCTTAGATGCTACACACTCCGTTTCTCCTACGATCCCCCGTACCGGTCAAAAGCTGACATCACTATCATAGTTGTAAGATAGTGTACGACACAGAGGTGTCTCTGCCCTCCTCTCTCCGCCCTGTCAACAGAAACTTCAAAAGAGATGAGCATCTGCTGAGCCAAGTGATCGAGGAGGAACGCTGTTTCAGAAGAATTTCGTGAGTACAACGCTTCAGGGTCCCCTTCACTTGAAGCTGACCCTCTTCTTTGGTGGAAAGACAATGAGGTCAAATACAGACACACTGCAAAATTAGCAAAGCACTACCTCTCTATTCCTGCTACTTCTGTTGCTAGTGAGCGGGTTTTCTCCACCGCTGGAGATATTGTCACTGCAACCAGATCTATGCTTTTGGCAGAAAATGTGGACAAGTTGATCTTTTTGGCCAAAAACTTAAAACTTGATTAGATTTTTTTTTAAAAAGGCGTTCAATACAGAAACAACTGGACTTTATTTGTAACAGAAGACGTTTCGCTTCTCATCCGAGGACCTTTCTCAATTCTCCTCGGATGAGAAGCAAAACGTCTTCTGTTACAAATAAAGTCCAGTTGTTTCTGTATTGAACGCCTTTTTTGATTTAACATGTCCTGGATGACTGTGAATCTTCACCAGCTTAAAACTTGATTAGTTAGATGATGATCGTAAAACGGTCTGTTGCTGCTTATTGTTCTGGTTCTGACTGTTATTGTAGTTAAGATTTTTATTAGTATAGTTTTATTTTTTGTAAAGAGTGACGTTTATTTAAAATATCACCCAAATGGGTCGCTTTTATTTATTTTTATACAAAGGTTGTTTTGTTTAAAATATCACCCAAATGGGTCGCGTGTTTAAAATATCACCCAAATGGGTCGCTTTTATTTATTTTTATACAAAGGTTGTTTTGTTTAAAATATCACCCAAATGGGTCGCTTTTATTTATTTTTATACAAAGGTTGTTTTGTTTAAAATATCACCCAAATGGGTCGCGTGTTTAAAATATCACCCAAATGGGTCGCTTTTATTTATTTTTATACAAAGGTTGTTTTGTTTAAAATATCACCCAAATGGGTCGCGTGTTTAAAATATCACCCAAAT
>JBBPBX010092546.1:0-13717 GCA_038048925.1 Garcialebias charrua
AACCAGACCACTTCACAGAGCACCACTGCAAAGCAGAGGCATTGCATTCCCATGGTCTGACCTCCAGATCGACTGGGTTGGACCACTCACTAAGAGCTCTAGAGGAAATAAATATTTTCTCACGGTAACCTGTGCATTCACCAAATGGGTAGAATGCCTACCAGCTCCTAACGACACAGCACAAACCACTGCTATGTTGTTAATGAATCATATATTCTCAAGGTTTGGACTTCCCCTTAGGGTGAACTCAGACCAAGGTACACACTTCACAGGTGAAGTGATGAAAGAACTGTGGAAGACGCTAGGCGTCAAGGCCAACTTTCATGTCGGCTACCACCCACAGGCTTCAGGCCAAGTAGAGAGAGCAAACAGAACTGTGGTGAGTATTTTGAAGAAATACGTGGCTGCAAACCACAAGGACTGGGACGTGAAACTCCCTCTGGTCCTCATGGCCATAAGAGCCACTCCACACACATCAACTGGCATCTCTCCCTTCGAGATGATGACCGGTCGACAAATGACTCTCCCTCTACACCTGTTGTACCAACCAGGCGACGCCGCCATGGCAACAGCCTACACCACACAACAATACATGAAAGACTTGAATGTACACCTCAGAAACACTTTTGCTTTCGCCCAGAAAAACCTGGAAAAATCGGCTGATGGACGTAAGGCGTACTATGACCAGAAGGCCTCTCACGATGAACTCCAAGTGGGAGACAGGGTCTGGTACTATACGTTCGCTCCCACAACCGGGAAAGGAGGGTCCGAAACCGGAACTCTCGCCCGCAAACTAATGCCCAGGTGGACTGGACCTCATCTGATAACAGACAAAGTGTCCTCAGTCGTCTACGAAATCAAAATCAGCAAAGGCCGCAAAGAGCCAATTGCTAAATGGGTACATCGAAATCAGATCAAACCTTACAAGGCGTTCAATGACTCCACAAAAGACAAAGATCTCACAAACACACCGACTTCATGGGATAATAAGGTCGTCCAAGCACAAGTTAGTAAATAAACTAATCAGGTTTAAACTACCGTAATTTCCCACCCTATAAGTCACATTGTCCAATTTGAACTTAGAAACGCTAAGCCTAAACTCACAACAAAAAACTAACCTTAACAACTGTTTAAATCCACGAGATTTAATTTGACCTCGGTCATAAAGTTGAGACCTGTTTTCTTGTGTGTTACATCTTTGGAATCTGATGACAAGAGTGTGTCGAAGCAGTGAAACGTTGTTTCCGTGTTGTTTAGTCATTACTGTTGTCGTTAGTTGAGATATTGTTTTGGTTCTGAACACTCCCAGCCAAAAAGGTTTTGTATTAACATTGGTTAATGAATGATATGGATTTAACTATGCCAACATGCAGTTCGTTTTGTTAAATCTCAATCGTCGAAGAGTCAATGTAGTTTAAAGCTACTCAAGGTACAATAAACTACACTGGTCTCACAATTTCTAAATTGAACCGATTCGATCGTTTCTATTCTAGATTATCTATTCATTTTGATGAGTCTCGCCATAGACTTCAAAATTTATTAGGAATACCAAATCCTACGTCGTGCGTCTAAAAGACAACAGACATTTAGATCAAACTATATTTCATTTTTCTATTTTAGTTTAACCTAAACTAAGTAATGAATGGAGGAATAGTTTGGAATTAGAGGCCTTCGTTACAGAAGCCCTCCAAAATTCTATAGGTACAGATCCCTATACCTAATTTATAGATTTGATCCACCCCTTAATTGGTAATTGTAGCTGATCTAAACCATGATAGCTTACATACCAGGTGCATATAGGTAAGGCTTAATGTAAAATCCCAATCATAAGCCCACCTTAAAAACCACATAAATGCATGACACATAGAACCAGAGTGGCACGGACTGGAAACCAACCAGCCTCCAACCATCGATGTGGGGACCTGCAGCTCCAACGCTTGGTCTTCAACCTTCATCCAAGGGCCGCCTCCTCTGCGTCAAATCGAGGGATCCCCTCTACATGCTGATTATGAAAACAATTGTTGCTGATCATTCAACAAAACTAATCGTTGGGGATTTACTGCTGTGGAATTACCGCTGTGGATTATAAGACTTTGCTTTCCAAGGGATCACAGACTTTGTTTTCCAAGAGTTAACAGACTTTGTTTTCCAAAGGATTAAAAGCTTTTCGCAATGGGATTACCTACGAACAGTATGGAATTTCCAAAAACTTTATGGGATTATAATTTTTGATTTTTTTTTTCCACTTGCTGGATTACTTCAAGATCAAAGACAGTTCAAGGTTTCCTTTCGTGTTGGACCCCATCCCCAAGGACTGGCGATGGCTTCCAAAAGGGGGGAGATGTAGTGGACCTACCCAGGGTCAAATTAAGGTTTTTGAACTGTCCAGTGATGACCTTTACTGACCTCTCAGTAAAGCAAGACATTTACTACAAAATTATTCATTTAGCTATAATCTGATAACATAGTCACCAATAAGAGACTATTTCTATCTTTGATTTTAGGCTGATGTGATCAAAAGAATAACTTTTGTCATTTTCATGATGTGTGCTTTTAAGCTGTGTTATTCTGTGAGAGTTAAACTGTGTTTCACTGCTGTGTCAAAGGTGCAATCTCGGGTCACAGAGACTTCTTTTAATTTTGTTAATTCAAATGTTATCAAATGAATAATTTTATTTGTAAGAGCATCAGTACATTTTAATGTCAGATAAATCAAATACTCTGCTTAATTCAAAATGTTGTACATGGAGGATTTCTCCTCTCCTCTCGAACTTGCATGTGAAGATAAAAGGAACACTTTATCTCATTCATTTTAGCTTGAGCTCAGGACAATCTAGACACCCAAAGACTTTTGTTTTTGTCCTATTTAATAATCAAGCTATTATCATTAATAGGTCCCATATGTGATGCTTAATGACGTTGTTTTAATCAAACCAACAGTATTTTGTTAAAGTGTTAAAGCAAAGGAATCAGTTTTATGATAAAATGCTGACATCTGAAACTAACACTTTATCTTTCTGACAAACTAATCTTTTGACCCCCTTTCAACATGTTGATGTCATCCTCACATCAACTTATGATGCCATTCGGCCAATCAGAAAGAACACATTTTCTGGGTCACGTCTCAGTTAAAACCTTCACATCTTACTTTCTCTTAGGAAGTCTGCTGGAGTAAGCCTCAAACCATGGTCTTCTCCAAAGAACTGATGATCGTCTAGTCACACGCTAAGGACACGTCATTCAGTTAAAAGATTTATAACATGCCTGTTATAAATCTATTTCAAGCCGTGAAAAGCTCTCTTTTATTGACATTCCTTTAAGGAACGTCTTATCTTGGAAACACCACCAGGAGCTGCCGTTACTTCGGTTCGAGTCAAGGCGCACGTCTGGAGACGCTGAGAATGGTAAACGAACTGACCAAACTGGACCGAGGGAGACTGACCATCTTCACGAGGTAACAAGTCGTCAAATGCTTTGCCAAGGGTACCAACGTGTAGCTTTAATCGGCCGGAGAACTGCCATGTTTCTGGTTAAACACATCAAGATAACTCCCTGACTCTTAACTTTTCTTCCTCCATATTTCTCCTCCTAAATCTTTCCCTCTCAATCTAAGCTGGAAACTATTTTAAGCTGAAATGCCCCTCAGACTAAATATGTGTAACATCTAGTATTTATGTCTGTTGTGTTAAATCAAGTGTGCTGACGTATTTGAATTGAAAGAAAGTGAAATCATGTCAATCAAGTGTAATGGTGTTAATTTAGTTGATTTATTTTAAATAAATGATAGTGTCTCTTTGACATATCAAACTAAGTTAACGTCTTTGTCACTTAATGGCTTTGTGTATTTATCCATCATAAAGATCACAGAAATATTGGGTAAACTGAAAAAGAACAGAATCCGTGAATTTACTATTCAATCTGAATAAGTAGATTAATTAAGATAAAAAGGAGATCAGTATTAATATTGACCTCCTCATAATTCTTACAGCAGGATTGCAGACGGAGGTTGGGTGTGTTTGCCTTGTGCTCTTTTTGTGGATAATTGTTGTGTTTTGTTGTCTTACTTTCTATCTTTCCTTTCTCTATATATAAAAAATATATATATTCATATCGGTGTGAGAGGATGGCTGTAAGGTGAGAAGGGAGGCCATCTATAAAGGGAAAAATAAATAAAAAAAGATGAATATGTACCAGTGGAAGAGTCTGCGTGAGGTTAATGATGTCCAGTTAACCAGTGAATACAGGGTGCAGTGATGGTATGGTAGTTACAGCCAGTTATGTATGGGTAAATTAGTTTGTAGCATCATGTTAGACAGCATCCAACATATGCAGGGTGCTTGTAGGAGCGTTCATGTAAATAAGGTCATCGTTGTCAATGGAGGGAAGGAAAGTCGCAGTTACAAGGTGTTTCCTAGTGTTAAGAGTTAGACAGGATCTACAGTAGTCCCTCATTTATCATGAGGTTTGGGACCACGCCCCACAGTGATAAGTGAAAAAACGCCAAGTAGGGTTATAGTAGTCCAAGTTCAAGTAAACTTTATTGTCATTACCATCTCATGTGGTACATGACATGGAATGAAATTATGTACACAAGTAGTAGTAGTAAGTAGTAGTTTATTTTAGTATTTACTGTAGTAGGAAGTAGTAGTCTATTTTAGTATTTATATGCAGTTATATTTAGGGGTGCACTGATTGCAGTTTTTTGGCCGATCACCGATTTCTACAAAGTCTGACTTGCCGATTCCGATTTTGACCGATACCAATTTAGTTTTATAAGCAACACTGTTAGATGTTGTAAGGTCACAATGTGCCTTCAAATTTCAATCTTATTTTGTTGAAAAACAGACCCTTGAACAATATTCTAGAAACAATACAAACTACAAACTGGTCACAAGGTAGTGCTCTGAAATATACATGATGTTCAGACAATTGTTGTTAAAACTAAAAAAAAATCTGTAAAATCGGTTTTTCATGCAAGCATTGGCCGATTTCCGATTTCCTAAATTTAGGGAAATTGGGGCCGATAAATCGGCCGATTTATCGGCGCACCACTAGTTATATTGGCATCATAAACCCTTCCCACACTCTTGCAATGTCCCTAACGTTTTTTTTTTAACTCTAAACTTTCTAAAAGAGCACAGCATGTCATGATCTCCACTCTCTGCCTCCGGCTGCTCTCTGCTATCTGCCAGCTCTCTTAGCCACGCCCACTTCTCCATTGTAGAGCATGCTGCAGGAGGAAGCTTATCTCTGCAGCAGTGGGCTGCACACGTGCAGCAGGTGCTAGATAATTTATTTAAAATAAAAATTCCATACCCGTTGTGCGGCACATCCATCAATTAGCCAGTTGTGTCATGTCCAATCTTACTTTGAAAAACCACAATATAGCGAGTCCGCAAAAGTCAAACCACGAAGTAGTGAGGGACTACTGTATTTCTGAAAAAGAAACAGTTTTACTTTCAGTTTCTTTACCAAGTTTTTGGCATGAGGCTTAAAAGAGAGATGTGAATCAACCACTGTTTGAAAACAACATCCCTTTGGTTTTATCAGTATTTAGCGCAAGTTTGAGATCGAAATAATCTGACTGCATGATGCTGAATGCAGACTGTAAAACCTTACAACTTCTCTAGCTTGACAACAACTGTATCAACAGCAAAGACATGTACGGAGGCACTTATGTAGATCGTGAATAGAGTGGGTCCTAAGACTAAACCTTGTGGTACACCGTTGTTAACAGTTAGATAACTGGAAAAAGTACCATTATGTTGGACACATTGCCTCCAATGTGAGAGATAATTAGAGAACAATTGTGTGATCTGAAAATCAATTTCTGAGAGCTTATGACACAAGACGTCATGATCCACAGTGTCAAAAGCTTTAGCCAGATCTAAGTAAAGTGCAGCACAATAATCCTTAGCATCCAGTGCTTCAGCCACATCCATAAAAATCTTCAGTGAAGCAGTCATTGTGCTGTGTTGTTTCCTGAAACCAGATTGATGGAGAGGTAAGATGTGAAATTACGGTAGCCCAAATACTTCTTGATTTGAGAGTTTTTTTTTTTGTTTGTTTTTTGAGAGTTTATCAGTTTTATCAACAGTCATTGAGATATTGACCTGGAATTTGGTGTGGTCATAGCTGAGAGTCAGTTGTTATCCATCCATCCATCCATCCATCCATCCATTTTCGTCCGCTTATCCGGGGTTGGGTCGCGGGGGTAGCAGCCTAAGTAGGGAGGCCCAGACTTCCCTCTCCCCAGCCACTTGAAGCAGCTCTTCTGGGGGAATCCCAAGGCGTTCCCTTGTTATACAAATGCAAATCAAATATCCAAGATGGCCGCCTTAGCTTAAACAGGACAATTTACGATAACTCAGTTATTTTTAAAGTTATTGTGCTGAAATTTGTTGTGGTGGTACCTGACAGTAATACACGACAGATTCAGAATCCAAATCTACAATCCAAAATGGCCACCTGAGCTAAAAAGGAAAAAATATTATAAATCCGCTATTTTTATAGATATTAAGCTGAAATTTGGTGTGGTGGTAGCTGAGGGTAATGCCCAATAAATAATGAATTTGAATAAAAATCCAAGATGGCCACCAAAGTCAAAGTCAAAGTCAACTTTATTGTCAAAACTGCAATATGTACAGGACATACACAGGACCGAAATTTGCATTTCTCTCAGTCCCTCGGTGCAACAGTAACCATCTAAACACTAAACACTAAAACATTTAATAAACATAAGCATAAAATAGTAAAAAAGTGTAACACTGTCCTGAGTTTTTTCATAATAGTATAAAAGTATGAAAATTTACACCAACACTGAAACACCAAACACCCCTAAAACACCAAACACCCAATGAACATAAGCATAAAATGAAATAATAAAAGTGTAATACTGTCCTGAGTTTTTGCATAGTAGTATAAAAAGTATAAAAAGTATATCTATAAAATAAACTGAAGTTTCTAGCATTGACATTTGCAAAGAGTGGCACAGCAGCATATAAGTTAATGTACACAGTATATGTATGAGGTAGTTGATGTTGGTATATAGGCAAAGTGGCATATGAAGTAAGGCACATAAGGCACATTTGGCATCCTTAGATAAGGCTAGTCAGAGAATGCTGTATATGTATCTGCAGTAGTGTAGATAAAAGTAGTGTAAATGTAAACAGTAATAATAAATGTCAGAGTCAGAGTCAGAGAGAATTTATTGTCATTTGCACCGCATGTAGTACATGTGTTGAAAACGAGATTATGTACACAGGGTCCCAGTTACATCCAACAACAAATGCAAGAGAAAAACAATAATAACATCTAGGATTAACTAAGAGAGACATCAGCTAGTAATACACTAAGCCCTAATGTAGTAGAAAAACATCATTATAAACAGCAGCACGAACATGAGCAGATGGTCACAGATGAACGCAGATAGTCACAGATGAACGCAGCAACAAGAAACAGATCAGTATCAGCATGATGTGACATTTTGCAGTGTTTATTCTTATTATTTATTTATTCATGAGTCTGACAGCCTCAGGGTAGAAGCTGTTCCTCAGCCTAGTGGTTCTACATTTGATGCTCCTCAACCTCCGTCCCGAGGGGAGTGGTGCAAAGAGTGAGTGTGCTGGGTGAGTGAGGTCTTTCATGATGCAGGTGGCTCTTTTTCTGCATCTGGAGGTGTAGATGTCTGTGATGGTGGGGAGACTGACTCCCACAGACTTCTGTGCAGCCTTCACCACTCTCTGCAGAGCTTTCCAGTAGTAATAAATGTAAACAGTATATAATAAATGTAAAGCAGTAGTAATAAATGTAAACAGTATTAATAAATGTAAACAGTGAATGTAAACAGTAGTATGACTATAGGCAGTAATGTAATACAAACATTAGTGCAAATATGAGAAGTAGTGCAAACTGAATGAGCACATGACCGAGAGTTTAGTGAATAACCCGTTTGATGACACAGAGTCCAGTGTTAAAATCTTTGTGTTGAGTGATAATGTGTGAGAAAGTTTTTTGTGTTAAGGCAGTTCAAATGGGAGGGGAGGCAGAGCAGGCAGAGTGTTTAGCATCCTGACTGCCTGATGAACAGAGCTGTCTCTCAGTCTGCTGGTTCGAGCCTGGAGACTCCTCAGTCTCCTCCCTGATGGCAGCAGTCTGAAGCAGCTGTGTAGTGGGTGTGTGGATCACCTGCCATGCAGTGGGCTTTCCGAGTGAGGCGTTTGCTGTGTAAGTCCTGCAGTGAGGGCAAGGAGGTGCAGACGATCAAAGCTATATTTAATTAAATTTAACGCTGCTATTTTTACACATACAGAGTTGAAATTTGGTGTGGTGATATCTGAAAACGTTTGCTAGCTGAGAGTAAACCCCAACACATAGTACTGTCAAATCAAAAATGTTGAATAGCTGCAACATGACAGTTTCTCCAGAAACTACAGTTCAAGCTAGAGCCACTGCCAAATTCTGGAGGTAGTCACTAATAAATCTCGCTCTGTGTGGGTAAGAATTGTCATCTTGGAGGATAAAGTTTGGTCACAAACTATACAGATGGGATTGCCTCTGGTTGTTCACAGGTATACTGACAATAAAAAAAACATAATGCTGCTCAACCCACAAATATTTTTTTACTAACAATTGTCACAGCATTTAAGGGGAAACTAAATAGTCTCCCCAACAGTATAAGATTTATTGTTAATAAATATTGTTAGAGGAAATAATTGTTGAAAAAAACACAGATATCACAACTTTTTGTGCTATGTTTAAACAAGTACAAGCACTGCTAGGTGGTGCTTGTTGTGGGTACCTCACATTATTAAAGTGTTAAATGCATCAAAAACTCACTGGAGTATACGTTTGACCTCAAGCCAACAAAAAATGGAGTGAAACAAAAACGTATTCTATTTCCCCCCCTCTTTTTCTACATTTAAATTACATATTGTCATGACAATATCATGCCAGGTCGGACCTTATATTGTTGTCACTTCATCTTAAAAACCACAAGATGTCTCTAATAAGTTTTGTCTTTTTCTTGTCAGGGGCGGTCGCAATGAGCCTTGTCCAGAGCAGCCTCCTCCTCGTCGGGTGTGTGTAAAAAGGATCCTGTCTCTGTCGGACCTAGACCCAGATGTCCTAGAAAGCATGTACTCTTTAGGGTGCTTCAGGGATCGGGTTAAACTCACACAGGACCTTACAAATGAGGAGTAAGTACAAGCAACAATTCAACATTTCCCTTATGACTTGAAAAGCAACTATGACAGAATAGCACTTTGAGATTTTCATTAATGAAAAGTGCGTTATAAATTGAATTCATTATTATTATTATATGTGAAAATGTAGTCCAAACATAGTTAATGGCAGTTACAGGCAGCACGACGGCTCAGTGGTTGGCACTGTGGCCTCACAGCAAGAAGGTCCTGGGTTCAATCCCCAGTTGGACATGGGGTCTTTCTGTGTACAGTTTGCATGTTCTTCTTGTGCTTGTGTGGGTTTTCTCCGAGTACTCCGGTTTCCTCCCACAGACAAAAACATGCATTCAGGCCCAGGCCTCCCTTGAAAGAGGGATCTGTGATATCAATGGGATTTGCCTGGTTAAATAAAGGTTAATAAATGAAGCACTCAAAATATGGTTACTGTAACTATATCACGAATGAAAGAATCCAGAACTTTGTGCATGCTATCTCTATGATTTTTGTAAACCCATGAAGTTCACTAGCTAAAGACCAGGATACAATAGCTTGTATGAAACCTGGGAAAGAAATGGGTAAATGAGTTTGTAGTATCTTGTCTCTTTGTCTGTTTCTCATTGCCTCATTTGTTTCTTTATGGCCATCCAATTGCTGACACCTTTACCTGCCTGACTTAGCAGAAACAAGAGTACCTATCTGTTGGAATAAAATTATAAGTGCCATGTGTTGTCATCATTGTATGTTTCCATACAATGATGAAATTAGTTCTCTGCATTTAACCCATCACACATTAGATACACCCAGGTGGAGCAGTGGTCACCTGTGTAAGCACCTGGGGAGCAATTAGGAAATAGGTGTCTTGCTCGAGGACACCATGACATGTGGGCATGGTGGGGAGTTGAACTGCGACTTCTTGGTTCAGAGTCGGCTGCCCTACCTCTACACCATCTCGGCCCTACTGATGATGTGTGGTCACGGCAGTAAACCTGTTCAGTACGAGAGGAACTGCAGGTTCAGACATTTGGTGCATGTGCTTGGCTGATGAGCCAATGGAGCAAAGCTACCATCTGTGGGATTATGACTGAACGCCTCTAATACCCCTTTTCCATACAGCATACTTGGAATGGTTCGACCCGGCTCAGTACGGTTCCAAGACTTTTTCTACTAACAATTATTCATGGAACCAGCCCCTTTTTCTCTGGGTTCCAACCGTGCTGACCTGGCACCAAAACGTGACGTCAGAACACTGTCGGTCACTGATTGGTCAGGGGGCGGAGTCACTGGTTGTTTGAGAAACTTCAAAACATTCCGATCTGCCATTTGCAATTACTCGAACATGGAGCAGCGATTGGACCTATTTTTAAGATTTTATTTTTTAAATGATTGACAACACCGTGGTCTAATGCTGAAGTTCATGTGGTTTTTGTGTTTGGTGACCGACGACAAAATTCAGAGTGAGTGAGATGGAGCTCCACTGGTCCTCTCCACCAGAGCCTTGGAGTCCCCTCAGGCCAGGCAGGGCGTCAGCTCCCCGGCTCCGACCTCCGCTGGGGCCTCATGTGCTCCTACGGGCTCCAAGCTCCGCTGTGACCAGCGGAGGAACCTCCAAGCTGCCGACCCATGGGAGCCCGTGAGGCCGGGGCCCGGATCCCGAGTCATAGTAGTTAAAAATATCCATAAACCTTGACCAAAATTTCCCTAACACTATCCAGTTTCTCTCTTTCTATTTGCCCACTTAATTCTTTTTCAGTTCTCAACTTCAGTGAATTTTAAATTTATATTTTCGACCACAACAGTCATTTGCAGCAGCAAAAATAACAAATGTATAAAATGGTAAATGGTAAATGGAGCTTATTTATATAGCGCTTTCTAGCCCCCTGTGAGGAGCCCCAAAGCGCTTTACAATACCAGCCATCCACCCATTCATTCAGACATTCATACACCGGTAGTGGTAGCCTGCCTTGCAAGGCGCCATCCAGACCTACCGGGAGCAACTCGGGGTTAAGTGTCTTGCCCAGGGACACAACGACACATGGTGGGCGGATGCGGGATTCGAACCTCCAACCTTCCGATCAGGGGTCGACTGCCATTACCACTACACCACGGCTGCCCCTAAATAAAACACACATAGATCTAGAAAAAAAATTATGTGAATAACAAATGTGCATGAAATTCAAAGTTTTTTTAATTTATTTTTTTGTACTCTTTTAGACTATCTCTAAGCAGAGTTTTTTTAACAGCTGAAATGTGTGTCTGTAAACAGTAATAGTGCTACCGTAATAGTAATATTACTAATACTAATATTAGTACTAGTAGTGATACTAATAGTACAAGATGAAGTGATAAAATAAAATGAAACATGAAAATGATGCAAAAAGTGAACTCTCATGTTGTAACAAAATTAATTGAGTACAGATGTATTTTAAGATAAGACCTAAAACACCAATAGTTAAAACCTGTTTAGTAAGAAAGGCCAACAGAAAAGATGAACATTTAAAATGTAGGCATTTAAGTATTAATTTAATATTATTACTATTCTAATAATAGAACTACTAGTAGCAGCTCTAGTAGTACTTGCGCCGGGTTTGACTTTTATCTTTGTGTTATATAATACTAAACTTTTTGTGCTCATTTGCATAAAAATAGATTTCTATAACTGAATAACAGACAGTTCTGTGATCACTGGACCTCTGCAGGCTGCTTGAAGCAGATGTTTCCAAGTCAACAGAACTGTCACTTAATAGTTGTCAGAAGAGAACAGAGTTGAACCAAATCCAAGCTGCTGAAATGTAAATAAAACCTAATATTTAAAAAAACATAAATGGCACAAAATCCAAATGTCATAGCAATCATCTCCTGGATGTTCTTAACAATCAGAAGTTTGAATGGATGCAGTAAGACAAATAGTATAGAAGGAAAAAACAGGATGTCAGCGTTGAGCATTTAATGCATAATGAAGCTGCATTGATCTGTTTCTGCATAAACTGTTAGTGTAAAAAGTATATCTCAAAGTGACATCATTATATCCTGTCTGATTTATTTCATTTTATTTTTTACAATTTTTTAATTTAATTTTTTATTTCATTTAAAGATTTTACATATCAGGACATAAAATATGTAATCCAGCCTTAACCAGGGTCTTAAAATATTCAGGTCTAACCACAGGTGTACAAAACCACAGAACAAATTACACCATGTCGTTATTTATTCTACAAAAATAGCCAAAATAAAAACGCTGTGTGTGAAAAAGGGAAGTTCACTCCATTTTTCATTGACTTATAGAAGTCGATTAGCAGCAGTAACTCTCAGTAGTCATTCTGTGTCGGACGTTATCAGTTTCTTACAAGGCTGTGGAGGAATTTAGGCCCTTTCTTCTTTCCAATGTTGATTCAGGTCATTGAAGTTTGCAGACATTTGTTTTTGTTCAGCTCTTAAGATCACACCTCGTCGTTTCAGCAGGTAGAGTTGTGGACTTTGATAGGAAACGTGCAACACCCTGGGGCCTCACTGTGGAGCACCTCGGTGGTCTCAGTCTACGACTGAAGGTGCTGTGTTAAGAGTCCAGGGTGTCATGCAGGGTGTGTGACGTGTTGTTCAGGATCTGGAGCAGGTTCCTCAGCATCCTCTGCTCAGACACATCTGTCAGAGACTACAGGTTCACTCCCAGAACTGAACCAGCTCTCTTCATGAGGTTATCAAGTCTGATGGCATCAGCTTTCTTCTCCCTGCTGCCCCAGCACACCACAATGTAGACGATGACTCTGGAGACCACCGAGTGGTAAAACATCTGCAGCATGGTCCTGCAGAGACCACCGAGTGGTAAAACATCTGCAGCATGGTCCTGCAGAGACCACCGAGTGGTAAAACATCTGCAGCATGGTCCTGCAGAGACCACCGAGTGGTAAAACATCTGCAGCATGGTCCTGCAGAGACCACCGAGTGGTAAAACATCTGCAGCATGGTCCTGCAGAGACCACCGAGTGGTAAAACATCTGCAGCATGGTCCTGCAGAGACCACCGAGTGGTAAAACATCTGCAGCATGGTCCTGCAGAGACCACCGAGTGGTAAAACATCTGCAGCATGGTCCTGCAGAGACCACTGAGTGGTAAAACATCTGCAGCATGGTCCTGCAGAGACCACCGAGTGGTAAAACATCTGCAGCATGTTCCTGTAGAGACCACCGAGTGGTAAAACATCTGGAGCATGGGGCGGCCGTGGCGTAGTGGTAAGGGCAGTCGTCTCCCGATCGGAAAGTTGGCGGTTCGACTCCCGGGACCCGCACCATGTGTCGTTGTGTCCTTGGGCAAGACACTTAACCCTGAGTTGCTCCCGGTAGGACTGGAAAGCACCTTGCATGGTAGTCTGCCGCCACCGGTTTATGAATGTGTGTAGCATTCAATATATGTGTAGCACTTTGAGATTTTCAGTAATGAAAAGTGCGTTATAAATTGAATTAATTATTATTATTATTATTATCCTGCAGTGACCATCGAGTAAAACATCTGCAGTATGGTCCTGCAGAGACCACCTAGTG
>JBBPBX010092548.1:0-13717 GCA_038048925.1 Garcialebias charrua
TATATATATATATATATATATATATCCTCGACTAACTGGGAACACTGGTGGTGCGATAGCAGCTGAAACGCATGGATTGTCAGCAAAACAACATGGAAGATTTAAATAGAGCTGATTGACAAAGAAGAACAATCCTGGTTGTTGGATTTGTCACTGTTGTACGGTTTGAACGCAGCATTTAGGTTAAGGCGGTGAAAGACGAAACACTTGATCAAACAGAAGCCCCTCACCTCTCATCACTACAGCAACCTCCTTCAGCAAAGCCTGTTGAGAGCTTTTTTATTTATTTTTCTCAACAAAGACAAGCTGCTCACACACAACGATCCTCATGAACTTCACATAAAGACCGTTCATGTGTTTCACTCTAACAACACACAGTTATTCACTGCTGTCACAGCTCTCAGATCAGTGAAACTCAAACCAAACCTACGGTATAATTTATTAAAAACTCACATTAAAATAATGTGGTTGTGTGAGCACCAGCCCAGTTATCAAGTGGGTGCGTTGGTGGTGAGAGGTCACAGTGGAAAGATGGAAAAACAGCAGCCATAGTATATTAATACTGTACAATCAGAACAAGCGCTCAATACAAAAACAACTGGACTTTATTTGTTGCAGAAAATGTTTCACCCTTTATCCGAAGGGCTTTTTCAATTGTTCAAACGTAATACTGTACAGTTCAAACTTAATACTGTACAGTTATGTGAAACTGTTCTGTGATTTCATCAAGTTAAATGGGACGTTCTATGCTTTAAAATCCTATGGGTGATTTTAAACCATTTGCACTTTGTTAGCAGTAATAGGTCACAATAAAAAACAAACAAAACAAAAAACTGAGCATTTGTGTGTGTGTAGGAGGAAAAATCCACCAGAACTCACTGCATCCTCAGATGACCTCCATTAAACCAGTAAAGAGTTTCCTGCTGGGGGTCAGAAAATCACCTTTTTTGGACTCTGGCTGTGAGCAGGGAGTTTACATTGTTATAAAAAAGTTTTTATTTTTTAAAGATTTGTCAAAACTACGGTCTACACAGATAGAAGTTTGTTTAGTTCTTGGATATTTTTTTTATTACAGTTTTTTTTTTTTTACACATAAGCCTGGCCTGACTTTTACCAGGATGAGTTTTGTCAAAACTGAGTGCGGGAACGGACTTCAACTTAATTTTCACTGAACTGAAAGTGAGAACACATCCTACACTCAGCTTTAGGTGTGGGATGTGTTAGTTGATTTCAAGATGTCTTTACTTGTGCATTGTTCAAGTGAAGAAAAATACTAAATATACTTGTGGAGGATTAGTCACAGTCCATCAATTTGAAGAGGAACATAAGCGTAAAAAGATTACAAAAATAATGCAAACTAGTCAAAATGTTTTTTAAAAAATTGGCCTAGTTTTGTAAACATTTGTGATTTCCACAATGTTTTTCCAAATACTTTAAATACACCAACACAATTTTATATTTTTAACAAATGAACTTAGTTTCTATAGAAAAATTATAAAGATTTAATTTCTTTCCAGCTGTAGCTGGCAGGAATTTTACCATATTTTTTTAAACAAAAAAACTGTGTGATGCACTGTAAATGTTTTTTAAAAGGTGTTTGTAGGAACTGCTACACAATCTTAAAAGACTGAAGCCGTTTTAAGACAACAACAACATTTGCTTTGAAAATGTAAAACGAACTAAAGTCACTTGGACTGAACTGACGAGCTAATATGAGCTAATATTAGCTCATATTAGCTCGTCTGAGCGTACTCGATTCCAAAGCAGATTTTGGATCTCGGCTCTGAGTTTCAAACTCATAGTGTTACATGAAAATTTTAATATTGAAATCTTTGCATACAATAGAGCATGACACAGTCAGTTTGTCGAACATAGGTGCTGGTCATAAAATTAGAATATCAAGAAAAAGTTGATTTATTTCAGTAAAATCCATTCAAAAAGTGAAACTTTATATTATAGTAATACATTACACATAGACTGATATATTTCAATTTTTTATTGTGTGAATGCCAACAAGGCATTCACACTATAGAGATTGTGTTTATATTGTGTGAATGCCAACAAGGCATTCACACTATAGAGATTGTGTTTATATTTGTGTGAATGCCAACAAGGCATTCACACTATAGAGATTGTGTTTATATTTGTGTGAATGCCAACAAGGCATTCACACTATAGAGATTGTGTTTATATTTATTGTGTGAATGCCAACAAGGCATTCACACTATAGAGATTGTGTTTATATTTGTGTGAATGCCAACAAGGCATTCACACTATAGAGATTGTGTTTATATTTATTATTATCTACAGTTTATAGATGTTACTATCTTCATTCCGTACGTTTTTTGGCATGTAACTACTCGCACAGTTTTGGTGCGATTTCAACAATTCATATATCAAAATGTTCAGCTCATTTAGGACAATCCGGCTATGACTTTTGGTAATGCTGCAACTTTAGCTTTTTGAGATATTCAGCCTTTTCGGCCATCTTTTTCCCATTGAAAATGAATGGAGCTAAAATGAAATGGCCGTTTGGGAGCTTTATCATATCCTAAATCTTACCAAATTTGGCAGACTCATCACTCAGACATGGGGGAGTAAAAAATGATCAAAACCTCATGTTTTCATATATGATGAAGGGGCGTGGCCTGGCCTCAAAGTTAGGTATCTCGCCATGAAAAACGAAACACTAATAGCACCTACACGAAAACTGTCTAATACATCAAACCTTCAGTGATTGACCCACAACCAGTCCCCTGCAATACTGAATGGTCAAATCATGACATTAATTAAGCCACGCCCCCTCACAACAGGAAGTGTACAGTTGTACATTGAACGTCCCGATCGGACACCTGTTACCTAATCAGCGTGACGGTCTGTCCAGTGACCGAAGACATGTTGCTGTAACAAGCTTTCCAACACTGACCGTTTTGGGTGGAGCATGTGGGCGTGGCGATGTGGCGAATCGGACGTAACGCCGTCACAAACGAAACACTAATAGCACCTACACGAAAACTGTCTAATACATCAAACCTTCAGTGATTGACCCACATCCGGTCCCCTGCAATACTGAATGGTCAAATCATGACAATAATTAAGCCACGCCCCCTAACAACAGGAAGTGTACAGTTGTACATTGAACGTCCCGATCGGACACCTGTTACCTAATCAGCGTGACGGTCTGTCCAGTGACCAAAGACATGTTGCTGTAACAAGCTTTCCACACTGACCGTTTTGGGTGGAGCATGTGGGCGTGGCGATGTGGCGAATCAGACGTAACGCCGTCACAATACGTTTGGCCTTTTGGGAGCTTTATCATATCCCAAAACTCACCAAATTTGGCAGACTCGTCAGGACTGGTGAAAAATTACATATTTTGGGGGCGTGGCCAAAATTGCAACAGAAAGGGCTCAAGAGCGCCACCTAGAATATTTCAAATTACCCTCCGCATTGGCCTTAGTTTCACGTAGGATCATGAAATTTGGTACACTTGTCCAATTCACCAAGACGCACAGAAAACCCTCTGGCGTCAACGTTGTACGATAAATGGGAAGGCGGCCATTTTGGAATGTGGACCAAATTGAGTGCACGCACTGGGTGCCGAACGGGTACGGGAAAGGCACGAGAGTGTTTCGGGGTGGACCAGCTCGACTTCCCGCGGTCGCCGCGAGAAGGGCGGAGCGGCGCTAAGGCATTCACACGTGCATTTTCGCAGGAAATGCGGTTTTTCTAGTTGTGTGAATGCCAACAAGGCATTCACACTATAGAGATTGTGTTTATATTTATTATTATCTACAGTTTATAGATGTTACTATCTTCATTCCGTACGTTTTTTGGCATGTAACTACTCGCACAGTTTTGGTGCGATTTCAACAATTCATATATCAAAATGTTCAGCTCATTTAGGACAATCCGGCTATGACTTTTGGTAATGCTGCAACTTTAGCTTTTTGAGATATTCAGCCTTTTCGGCCATCTTTTTCCCATTGAAAATGAATGGAGCTAAAATGAAATGGCCGTTTGGGAGCTTTATCATATCCTAAATCTTACCAAATTTGGCAGACTCATCACTCAGACATGGGGGAGTAAAAAATGATCAAAACCTCATGTTTTCATATATGATGAAGGGGCGTGGCCTGGCCTCAAAGTTAGGTATCTCGCCATGAAAAACGAAACACTAATAGCACCTACACGAAAACTGTCTAATACATCAAACCTTCAGTGATTGACCCACAACCAGTCCCCTGCAATACTGAATGGTCAAATCATGACATTAATTAAGCCACGCCCCCTCACAACAGGAAGTGTACAGTTGTACATTGAACGTCCCGATCGGACACCTGTTACCTAATCAGCGTGACGGTCTGTCCAGTGACCAAAGACATGTTGCTGTAACAAGCTTTCCAACACTGACCGTTTTGGGTGGAGCATGTGGGCGTGGCAATATGGCGAATCAGACGTAACGCCATCACAAACGAAACACTAATAGCACCTACACGAAAACTGTCTAATACATCAAACCTTCAGTGATATACCCACATCCGGTCCCCTGCAATACTGACTGGTCAAATCATGACAATAATTAAGCCACGCCCCCTCACAACAGGAAGTGTACAGTTGTACATTGAACGTCCGGATTGGACACCTGTTACCTAATCAGCGTGACGGTCTGTCCAGTGACCAAAGACATAGTGTTGTAACAAGCTTTCCAACAATGACTGTTTTGGGTGGAGCATGTGGGCGTGGCGATGTGGCGAATCAGACGTAACGCCGTCACAATACGTTTGGCCTTTGGGGAGCTTTATCATATCCCAAAACTCACCAAATTTGGCAGACTCGTCAGGACTGGTGAAAAATTACATATTTTGGGGGCGTGGCCAAAATTGCAACAGAAACGGCTCAAGAGCGCCACCTAGAATATTTCAAACTACCCTCCGCATTGGCCTTAGTTTCACGTAGGATCATGAAATTTGGTACACCTCCCCGATTCACCAAGGCGCACAGAAAACCCTCTGGCACCAACGTTGTACGATGAAAGGAAAGGCGACATTTTCGGCCATTTTTATCCCATTGAAAATGAATGGAGCTAAAATGAAATAGCATTTTGGGGGCTTTTTCATATCCCAAAACTCACCAAAATTGGCAGACTCATCAGGACTGGTGAACGATTACATATTTTGGGGGCGTGGCCAAAATTGCAACAGAAACGGCTCAAGAGCGCCACCTAGAAAATTTCAAACTACCCTTCGCATTGGCCTTAGTTTCACGTAGGATCATGAAATTTGGTACGCTTGTCCAATTCACAAAGACGCACAGAAAACCCTCTGGCATCAACGTTGTACGATAAATGGGAAGGCGGCCATTTTGGAACGTGGACCAAATCGGGTGCGCGCATTGGGTGCCGAACGGGTACGGGAAAGGCACGAGAGCGTTTCAGGGTGGACCAGCTGGACTTCCCGCAGTCGCCGCGAGAAGGGCGGAGCGGCGCTAAGGCATTCACACGTGCATTTTCGCAGGAAATGCGGTTTTTCTAGTTATTTATAGATGTTACTATCTTCATTCCGTACGTTTTTTGGCATGTAACTACTCGCACAGTTTTGGTGCCATTTCAACAATTCATATATCAAAATGTCCAGCTCGTTCAGGACAATCCGGCTATGACTTTTGGTAATGCTGCAACTTTAGCTTTTTGAATTATTTAGCCTTTTCGGCCATTTTTTTCCCATTGAAAATGAATGGAGCTAAAATGAAATGGCATGTTGGGGGCTTTATCATATCCTAAATCTCACCAAATTTGGCAGACTCATCACTCAGACATGGGGGAGTAAAAAATGATCAAAACCTCACGTTTTCATATATGCTGAAGGGGCGTGGCCTGGCCTCAAAATTAGGCATCTCGCCATGAAAAACGAAACACTAATAGCACCTACACGAAAACCGTCTAATACATCAAACCTTCAGTGATTGACCCACAACCGGTCCCTTACAATACTGAATGGTCAAATCATGACATTAATTAAGCCACGCCCCCTCACAACAGGAAGTGTACAGTTATACATTGAACGTCCCGATCGGACACCTGTTACCTAATCAGCGGGACGGTCTGTCCAGTGACCAAAGACATGTTGCTGTAACAAGCTTTCCAACACTGACCGTTTTGGGTGGAGCATGTGGGCGTGGCGATGTGGCGAATCAGCCGTCACGCCGTCACAAACGAAACACTAATAGCACCTACACGAAAACAGTCTAATACATCAAACCTTCAGTGATTGACCCACATCCGGTCCCCTGCAATACTGAATGGTCAAATCATGACAATAATTAAGCCACGCCCCCTCACAACAGGAAGTGTACAGTTGTACATTGAACATCCCGATCGGACACCTGTTACCTAATCAGCGTGACGGTCTGTCCAGTGACCGAAGACATGTTGCTGTAACAAGCTTTCCACGACTGGTTGTTTTGGGTGGAGCATGTGGGCGTGGCGATGTGGCGAATCAGACGTAACGCCGTCACAATACGTTTGGCCTTTTGGGAGCTTTATCATATCCCAAAACTCACCAAATTTGGCAGACTCGTCAGGACTGGTGAAAAATTACATATTTTGGGGGCGTGGCCAAAATTGCAACAGAAAGGGCTCAAGAGCGCCACCTAGAATATTTCAAATTACCCTCCGCATTGGCCTTAGTTTCACGTAGGATCATGAAATTTGGTACACTTGTCCAATTCACCAAGACGCACAGAAAACCCTCTGGCGTCAACGTTGTACGATAAATGGGAAGGCGGCCATTTTGGAATGTGGACCAAATTGAGTGCACGCACTGGGTGCCGAACGGGTACGGGAAAGGCACGAGAGTGTTTCGGGGTGGACCAGCTCGACTTCCCGCGGTCGCCGCGAGAAGGGCGGAGCGGCGCTAAGGCATTCACACGTGCATTTTCGCAGGAAATGCGGTTTTTCTAGTTATTATTATTATTCTTTATAGATGTTACTATCTTCCATCCGTACGTTTTTTGGCGTCCTACTCCTCCTAGAGTTTTTGTGCCATTTCAACGATTCATATATCAAAATGTTCAGCTCGCTCAGGACAATCCAGCTATGACTTTTGGTAATGCTGCAAGTTGCGCTTTTTGAAATAATTAGCCTTTTCGGCCATTTTTTTCCCATTGAAAATGAATGGAGCTAAAATGAAATGGTCTTTTGGGGGCTTTATCATACCCTAAAACTCACCAAATTTGGCAGACTCATCACTCAGACATGCAGGAGTAACAAATGATCAAAACCTCGCATTTTCATATATGCTGAAGGGGCGTGGCCTGGCCTCAAAGTTAGGCATCTCGCCATGAAAAACGAAACACTAATAGCACCTACACGAAAACCGTCTAATACATCAAACCTTCAGTGATTGACCCACAACCACTCCCCTGCAATACTGAATGGTCAAATCATGACATTAATTAAGCCACGCCCCCTCACAACAGGAAGTGTACAGTTATACATTGAACGTCCCGATCGGACACCTGTTACCTAATCAGCGGGACGGTCTGTCCAGTGACCGAAGACATGTTGCTGTAACAAGCTTTCCAACACTGACCGTTTTGGGTGGAGCATGTGGGCGTGGCGATGTGGCGAATCAGCCGTCACGCCGTCACAAACGAAACACTAATAGCACCTACACGAAAACAGTCTAATACATCAAACCTTCAGTGATTGACCCACATCCGGTCCCCTGCAATACTGAATGGTCAAATCATGACAATAATTAAGCCACGCCCCCTCACAACAGGAAGTGTACAGTTGTACATTGAACATCCCGATCGGACACCTGTTACCTAATCAGCGTGACGGTCTGTCCAGTGACCGAAGACATGTTGCTGTAACAAGCTTTCCACGACTGGTTGTTTTGGGTGGAGCATGTGGGCGTGGCGATGTGGCGAATCAGACGTAACGCCGTCACAATACGTTTGGCCTTTTGGGAGCTTTATCATATCCCAAAACTCACCAAATTTGGCAGACTCGTCAGGACTGGTGAAAAATTACATATTTTGGGGGCGTGGCCAAAATTGCAACAGAAAGGGCTCAAGAGCGCCACCTAGAAAATTTCAAACTACCCTCCGCATTGGCCTTAGTTTCACGTAGGATCATGAAATTTGGTACACTTGTCCAATTCACCAAGACGCACAGAAAACCCTCTGGCGTCAACGTTGTACGATAAATGGGAAGGCGGCCATTTTGGAATGTGGACCAAATTGAGTGCACGCACTAGGTGCCGAACGGGTACGGGAAAGGCACGAGAGTGTTTCGGGGTGGACCAGCTCGACTTCCCGCGGTCGCCGCGAGAAGGGCGGAGCGGCGCTAAGGCATTCACACGTGCATTTTCGCAGGAAATGCGGTTTTTCTAGTTATAGTTACTATCTTCATTCCGTACGTTTTTTGGCATGTAACTACTCGCACAGTTTTGGTGCCATTTCAACAATTCATATATCAAAATGTCCAGCTCGCTCAGGACAATCCGGCTATGACTTTTGGTAATGCTGCAACTTTAGCTTTTTGAATTATTTAGCCTTTTCGGCCATTTTTTTCCCATTGAAAATGAATGGAGCTAAAATGAAATGGTCTTTTGGGGGCTTTATCATACCCTAAAACTCACCAAATTTGGCAGACTCATCACTCAGACATGCAGGAGTAACAAATGATCAAAACCTCGCATTTTCATATATGCTGAAGGGGCGTGGCCTGGCCTCAAAGTTAGGCATCTCGCCATGAAAAACGAAACACTAATAGCACCTACACGAAAACCGTCTAATACATCAAACCTTCAGTGATTGACCCACAACCACTCCCCTGCAATACTGAATGGTCAAATCATGACATTAATTAAGCCACGCCCCCTCACAACAGGAAGTGTACAGTTATACATTGAACGTCCCGATCGGACACCTGTTACCTAATCAGCGGGACGGTCTGTCCAGTGACCGAAGACATGTTGCTGTAACAAGCTTTCCAACACTGACCGTTTTGGGTGGAGCATGTGGGCGTGGCGATGTGGCGAATCAGCCGTCACGCCGTCACAAACGAAACACTAATAGCACCTACACGAAAACAGTCTAATACATCAAACCTTCAGTGATTGACCCACATCCGGTCCCCTGCAATACTGAATGGTCAAATCATGACAATAATTAAGCCACGCCCCCTCACAACAGGAAGTGTACAGTTGTACATTGAACATCCCGATCGGACACCTGTTACCTAATCAGCGTGACGGTCTGTCCAGTGACCGAAGACATGTTGCTGTAACAAGCTTTCCAACACTGACCGTTTTGGGTGGAGCATGTGGGCGTGGCAATGTGGCGAATCAGACGTAACGCCGTCACAAACGAAACACTAATAGCACCTACACGAAAACTGTATAATACATCAAACCTTCAGTGATTGACCCACATCCGGTCCCCTGCAATACTGAATGGTCAAATCATGACATTAATTAAGCCACGCCCCCTCACAACAGGAAGTGTACAGTTGTACATTGAACGTCCCGATCGGACACCTGTTACCTAATCAGCGTGACGGTGTGTCCAGTGACCGAAGACATGTTGGTCTAACAAGCTTTCCAACACTGACCGTTTTGGGTGGAGCATGTGGGCGTGGCGATGTGGCGAATCAGACGTAACGCCGTCACAATACGTTTGGCCTTTTGGGAGCTTTATCATATCCCAAAACTCACCAAATTTGGCAGACTCGTCAGGACTGGTGAAAAATTACATATTTTGGGGGCGTGGCCAAAATTGCAAAAGAAACGGCTCAAGAGCGCCACCTAGAATATTTCAAACTACCCTCCGCATTGGCCTTAGTTTCACGTAGGATCATGAAATTTGGTACACTTGTCCAATTCACCAAGACGCACAGAAAACCCTCTGGCGTCAACGTAATACGATAAATGGGAAGGCGGCCATTTTGGAATGTGGACCAAATTAGGTGCACGCATTGGGTGCCCAATGGGTACGGGAAAGGCACGAGAGTGTTTCAGGGTGAACTAGCTCGACTTCCCGCGGGCGCCACAAGAAGGGCGGAGCGGCGCTAAGGCATTCACACGTGCATTTTCGCAGGAAATGCAAATTTTCTAGTTATAGTTACTATCTTCAGTCCGTACGTTTTTTGGCATCCAACTACTCCCACAGTTTTCGTGCCAATTCAACAAATCATATATCAAAATGTCCAGCTCGCTCAGGACAATCCAGCTATGACTTTTGGTAATGCTGCAACTTTAGCTTTTTGAAATATTTAGCCTTTTCGGCCATTTTTTTCCCATTGAAAATGAATGGAGCTAAAATGAAATGGCCTTTGGGGGGCTTTATCATACCCTAAAACTCACCAAATTTGGCAGACTCATCACTCAGACATGCAGGAGTAAAAAAAGATCAAAACCTCACATTTTCATATATGCTGAAGGGGCGTGGCCTGGCCTCAAAGTTAGGCATCTCGCCATGAAAAACGAAACACTAATAGCACCTACACGAAAACCGTCTAATACATCAAACCTTCAGTGATTGACCCACAACCACTCCCCTGCAATACTGAATGGTCAAATCATGACATTAATTAAGCCACGCCCCCTCACAACAGGAAGTGTACAGTTATACATTGAACGTCCCGATCGGACACCTGTTACCTAATCAGCGGGACGGTCTGTCCAGTGACCAAGACATGTTGCTGTAACAAGCTTTCCAACACTGACCGTTTTGGGTGGAGCATGTGGGCGTGGCGATGTGGCGAATCAGACGTAACGCCGTCACAAACGAAACACTAATAGCACCTACACGAAAACAGTCTAATACATCAAACCTTCAATGATTGACCCACATCCGGTCCCCTGCAATACTGAATGGTCAAATCATGACAATAATTAAGCCACGCCCCCTCACAACAGGAAGTGTACAGTTGTACATTGAACATCCCGATCGGACACCTGTTACCTAATCAGCGTGACGGTCTGTCCAGTGACCGAAGACATGTTGCTGTAACAAGCTTTCCAACACTGACCGTTTTGGGTGGAGCATGTGGGCGTGGCAATGTGGCGAATCAGACGTAACGCCGTCACAAACGAAACACTAATAGCACCTACACGAAAACAGTATAATACATCAAACCTTCAGTGATTGACCCACATCCGGTCCCCTGCAATACTGAATGGTCAAATCATGACAATAATTAAGCCACGCCCCCTCACAACAGGAAGTGTACAGTTGTACATTGAACATCCCGATCGGACACCTGTTACCTAATCAGCGTGACGGTCTGTCCAGTGACCGAAGACATGTTGCTGTAACAAGCTTTCCACGACTGGTTGTTTTGGGTGGAGCATGTGGGCGTGGCGATGTGGCGAATCAGACGTAACGCCGTCACAATACGTTTGGCCTTTTGGGAGCTTTATCATATCCCAAAACTCACCAAATTTGGCAGACTCGTCAGGACTGGTGAAAAATTACATATTTTGGGGGCGTGGCCAAAATTGCAACAGAAAGGGCTCAAGAGCGCCACCTAGAATATTTCAAATTACCCTCCGCATTGGCCTTAGTTTCACGTAGGATCATGAAATTTGGTACACCTCCCCGATTCACCAAGGCGCACAGAAAACCCTCTGGCACCAACGTTGTACGATGAAAGGAAAGGCGACCTTTTCGGCCATTTTTATCCCATTGAAAATGAATGGAGCTAAAATGAAATAGCATTTTGGGGGCTTTTTCATATCCCAAAACTCACCAAAATTGGCAGACTCATCAGGACTGGTGAACGATTACATATTTTGGGGGCGTGGCCAAAATTTCAAAAGAAACGGCTCAAGAGCGCCACCTAGAAAATTTCAAACTACCCTCCGCATTGGCCTTAGTTTCACGTAGGATCATGAAATTTGGTACACTTGTCCAATTCACCAAGACGCACAGAAAACCCTCTGGCGTCAACGTTGTACGATAAATGGGAAGGCGGCCATTTTGGAATGTGGACCAAATCGGGTGCACGCATTGGGTGCCGAACGGGTACGGGAAAGGCACGAGAGCGTTTCAGGGTGGACCAGCTCGACTTCCCGCGGTCGCCGCGAGAAGGGCGGAGCGGCGCTAAGGCATTCACACGTGCATTTTCGCAGGAAATGCGGTTTTTCTAGTTGTGTGAATGCCAACAAGGCATTCACACTATAGAGATTGTGTTTATATTTGTGTGAATGCCAACAAGGCATTCACACTATAGAGATTGTGTTTATATTTATTATTGTGTGAATGCCAACAAGGCATTCACACTATAGAGATTGTGTTTATATTTATTGTGTGAATGCCAACAAGGCATTCACACTATAGAGATTGTGTTTATATTTGTGTGAATGCCAACAAGGCATTCACACTATAGAGATTGTGTTTATATTTATTGTGTGAATGCCAACAAGGCATTCACACTATAGAGATTGTGTTTATATTTATTATATGTTACTATCTTCATTCCGTACGTTTTTTGGCATGTAACTACTCGCACAGTTTTGGTGCCATTTCAACAATTCATATATCAAAATGTCCAGCTCGTTCAGGACAATCCGGCTATGACTTTTGGTAATGCTGCAACTTTAGCTTTTTGAATTATTTAGCCTTTTCGGCCATTTTTTTCCCATTGAAAATGAATGGAGCTAAAATGAAATGGCATGTTGGGGGCTTTATCATATCCTAAATCTCACCAAATTTGGCAGACTCATCACTCAGACATGGGGGAGTAAAAAATGATCAAAACCTCACGTTTTCATATATGCTGAAGGGGCGTGGCCTGGCCTCAAAATTAGGCATCTCGCCATGAAAAACGAAACACTAATAGCACCTACACGAAAACCGTCTAATACATCAAACCTTCAGTGATTGACCCACAACCGGTCCCTTACAATACTGAATGGTCAAATCATGACATTAATTAAGCCACGCCCCCTCACAACAGGAAGTGTACAGTTATACATTGAACGTCCCGATCGGACACCTGTTACCTAATCAGCGGGACGGTCTGTCCAGTGACCGAAGACATGTTGCTGTAACAAGCTTTCCAACACTGACCGTTTTGGGTGGAGCATGTGGGCGTGGCGATGTGGCGAATCAGCCGTCACGCCGTCACAAACGAAACACTAATAGCACCTACACGAAAACAGTCTAATACATCAAACCTTCAGTGATTGACCCACATCCGGTCCCCTGCAATACTGAATGGTCAAATCATGACAATAATTAAGCCACGCCCCCTCACAACAGGAAGTGTACAGTTGTACATTGAACATCCCGATCGGACACCTGTTACCTAATCAGCGTGACGGTCTGTCCAGTGACCGAAGACATGTTGCTGTAACAAGCTTTCCACGACTGGTTGTTTTGGGTGGAGCATGTGGGCTAAAGGGGCGTGGCCTGGCCTCAAAGTTAGGTATCTCGCCATGAAAAACGAAACACTAATAGCACCTACACGAAAACTGTCTAATACATCAAACCTTCAGTGATTGACCCACAAGCAGTCCCCTATAATACTGAATGGTCAAATCATGACATTAATTAAGCCACGCCCCCTCACAACAGGAAGTGTACAGTTGTACATTGAACGTCCCGATCGGACACCTGTTACCTAATCAGCGTGACGGTCTGTCCAGCGACCAAAGACATGGTGCTGTAACAAGGTTTCCAACACTGACCGTTTTGGGTGGAG
>JBBPBX010092549.1:0-13716 GCA_038048925.1 Garcialebias charrua
GAGCCCTAAGGAACTCCGGGCGAATCTCATCCACCCCCGGAGCCTTGCCACCGCGGAGCTTTTTAACCACCTCGGCGACCTCAGCACCAGAGATCGGAGAACCCGACCCAAAGTCCCCAGGCTCCGCTTCCTCAGTGGAAGACGTGCCAGTAGGATTGAGGAGGTCTTCGAAGTATTCCGCCCACCGACTCACAACATCCCGAGTTGAGGTCAGCAGCACGCCACCCCCACCATAAATGGTGTTGGTCGCGTACCTCTTTCCCCCCCTGAGACGCCGGATGGTGGACCAGAATCGCCTCGAAGCCGTACGGAAGTCATTCTCCATGGCCTCTCCGAACTCCTCCCACGCCCGAGTTTTTGCCTCAGCAACCACCCGAGCCGCATGCCGCTTGGACTGCCGGTACCTATCAGCTGCTTCCGGGGTCCCACAAGCCAAAAAGGCCCAATAGGACTCCTTCTTCAGCCTGACAGCATCCCTCACTGCCGGTGTCCACCACCGGGTTCGAGGGTTGCCACCACGACAGGCACCAACAACCTTGCGGCCACAGCTCCGATAAGCTGCCTCGACAATAGAGGCGCGGAACACGGCCCACTCGGACTCCATGTCCCCCGCCTCCCTCGGAACGTGTTCAAAGCTCTCCCGGAGGTGGGAGTTAAAGCTCCGTCTTACGGGAGACTCTGCCAGACGTTCCCAGCAGACCCTCACAATACGTTTGGGTCTGCCAGGTCTGACCGGCATCCTCCCCCACCATCGGAGCCAACTCACCACCAGGTAGTGGTCAGTTGACAGCTCCGCCCCTCTCTTCACCCGAGTGTCCAAGACATGCGGCCGCAGATCAGATGAGACGACAACAAAGTCGATCATCGAACTGCGACCTAGGGTGTCCTGGTGCCAAGAGCACATATGGACACCCTTATGCTTAAACATGGTGTTCGTTATGGACAATCCATGACGAGCACAGAAGTCCAATAACAGAACACCACTCTGGTTCAGATCAGGGGGGCCGTTCCTCCCAACCACACCCCTCCAGGTCTCACTGTCATTGCCCACGTGAGCGTTGAAGTCCCCCAGTAGAACAAGGGAGTCCCCAGGAGGCGCACTCTCCAATACCCCCTCCAAGGACTCCAAAAAGGGTGGGTAGTCTGAGCTGCCGTTTGGTGCATAGGCACAAACAACAGTCAGAGCCCGTCCCCCCACACGTAGGCGAAGGGAGGCTACCCTCTCGTTCACCGGGGTGAACCCCAACGTACAGGCACCAAGATGGGGGGCAACCAGTATGCCCACTCCTGCTCGGCGCCTCTCACCAGGGGCAACTCCAGAGTGGAAGAGTGTCCAACCCCTCTCAAGGAAACTGGTTCCAGAGCCAGAGCCAGTGGTGGGCCTCCGACCGCTAGGGAGCGCTATTGCGCTAATCCGCTTTTAGCGTAGCTAAATAATCTGTTAGCTTTACAGCGGATTGACTAAGTTTTATAATTCATAAGCGGATTTATGCTATTTTTATTTAAAATGCAGTACCGCTAATAACTATTTATCTATCAGTAAAAACGAAATAACGTATTTACGAGCAGCGCCGGATGTGGTCCGTCACAAAAAAGCGTCCCCCTCAGTCTCTTGGTGTGTGCTCTCTCTCTAGCAGTTAGCAGCCAGTGTGTTACTCTGGAGCCTTATTGCTTGTTTTCGAAGAGTCAGACGAAGACTTTTTAACATGGAGGGTGAACTTATGGATGTTTCTCAGGGCCTACGCGACGCGTCTGGATTTAAAAATAGAATTTTCGCCACATTAGCACTCTTCAAAATGGCGTCCGCGACGGCCAAAGAAGCCAGGATTTTACAACAAAACACGGTAAAACAATTATTTCTTTGCTGAGAAAAAATATATTTCATAGCTGACGTTATAGCACAAGTTTTCCTGAGCTTGAGAGTTTCACGAAATGGTCAAATCTGCTGGATTTAAAAAAAGTAGTTCACCATTAGGACTCTTCAAAATGGCGTCCGCAGGGCAGCAAACTTACATACTCAGGGAATCACAAGGAACTCAGGAGACAGAGGCAACAGGAGGAGACAATGCCAGGACAATGATAAACACAGAGATACAGACTTATTTTTGATTTGATGTTCATTCATTCATTTTAAAAGAACAATACAAAACAGTTTCATCAGATACAAGGATGAATAGACTTTTAGCTGAATGGATGGATGGATAGACAGTTAGCTGGATGGCTGATCTTTAACAAGTTCTAAAATCATTAAAATTTAACCTCAGCTTGTGCCTCTGACCCAACAGAACCTCCTTCAGCAGCAGAACCCTCTGTGGTTCTCTGCAGGACTTCATCAGTCTCTCTCCTGGTTCTGGAGGAGTTCTGACCCACTTTCCATTGTTGCTTCAGTTCTTTGAGGTTTCTGCTCAGCTCTCTGAAGGTTTCAGGTTCAGGTTCTGGACTCTGACTGGGCCGTTGATTTGATTTGATTTGATGTTTATTCATTCATTTTAAAAGAACAATACAAAACAGTTTCATCAGATACAAGAATACAAGTAGGATAAAATGAAAGGAGCAGAAAGAAGATGAAATCTTATTATATCTGCCCCTTATTTCACAGTTTGTTCAACCAATGATAACCTTCAAACTACATCACAAAATGAATAACTCTACTTAATTTTTCTAACTGTAATACACAAACTACATCACAAAATGAATAACTCTACTTAATTTTTCTAACTGTAATACACAAACACACTAAGCTTCATCATATATAGTTTTTGAGCAAGTCCTTTTTGACCTTTTTCTTAAATGTATACATTGGGCAGCACGTTGGCACAACTGGTAGAGCTGCTGCCTCTCAGCGAGAAGGTTGCCGGTTCAAATCCCGGTCCGGGGCCTTTCTGGGTGGAGTTTGCATGTTCTCCCCGTGCATGCGTGGGTTTCCTCCGGGTACTCCGGTTTCCTCCCACAGACCAAAAAACATGCTTGTTAGGCTGATTGGTGACTCTAAATTGACCCTAGGTGTGAGTGTGAGAGTGGATGGTTGTTTGGTGTGAGTGAGACAGGTCCCTCTTGTAAATGAGTCCCCGTGACTCAACGAGGCTAGCCTGTATAAATAAAGGTTGAATGAATGAATGAATTGATTTTGCATTTTTAACATCACTCTCCAGAACATTCCACAATCCAACTCCCTGAATTGAGGTAGACCGTCCCTTTAAGCTGGTTCTGAATTGTGGTTTGATGAATATCTGTCCCTTTAAGATTGTAATAACTTTGTCTAAATTTCTTTGGATATTTAAAGGTAATGTGTTATTATGAGCCCTATACATAACTGATAAAATACTATATTCTACCAATTCCTGGAATTTCAATAAATTTAGCTGAAGAAACAAGGTGTTTGATGGGTGACTGAAATGTTTTCTGGTGATTACTCTTACAGCTCTCTTTTGTAAAATAAAAACAGGCTTTGTAATTGTTTTGCACGCTTTTCCCCAAACCTCAATACAATAGATTAAATGTGGAACAATGATTGTGTTATACAACATATACAGAGCTTTATCAATTAAAAAATCCCTGACTTTATATACAGGTACATGAACACACAGCATGACAATCACAAACACCTGGACAACAAAATGGAGGAGATAAGCAAGACAATTAACAGAGAGACCAGGGAGTGTAGGGATGGGGACCCATCACCTGAGAGCAACATGCTTACAACTGTTATCTTGAAGTTCTAGGGTGTAGAGAGCCACAGAAACGGTTATGGTAGGCCGGATTTGGCCCACGGGCCTTGAGTTTGACACATGCGATCTAGTGGTACTAAAAGTAACAAAAGAAGAAAAAAAAAACAGCCAAATATGTCAGCAGTTTAGCTAACAGACTTTGGAATGGGTACATTTTGTCCTTGTGAAACCTGTTGAAGAGAACCAAACTAAATACTCTGAAACTCAAACAACTTACTGTATAACAGTTCATGCACCGCTAGTTGGCAGTGTAGTGCAAATATTGCATAACTTGCTGCTACCAATTGTTGAATTTAATTAGCGGATTAGAATTAGCTTCCCCTAATTTTCATAAGACATTAGTGCTTTTGAAATTGCGGACCTAAATAAATAAATTAGTGCTTTAGAAATAGCGGAACTAATTTTTGGATTAGCGTTGCCCACCACTGGCCAGAGCCATGCGTTGAGGTGAGTCCGACTATTTCTAGTCGGAACTTCTCAACCTCACACACTAGCTCAGGCTCCTTCCCCACCAGAGAGGTGACATTCCATGTCCCAATGGCCAGCTTCTGTAGCCGAGGATCAGACCGCCAGGGTCCCCGCCCTTGGCCACCACCCATCTCACATTGCACCCGACCCCTTTGGCCCCTCCCACAGGTGGTGAGCCCATGGGAAGGGGGACCCACGTCTCCTCTTCGGGCTGTGCCCAGCCGGGCTCCATGGGTAAAAGCCCGGCCACCAGGCGCTCGCCAGCGTGCCCCACCTCCGGGCCTGACTCCAGAGTGGGGCCCCGGTGAACCGCGTCCGGGCGAGGGAAAACTTAGTCCATTTATTTCACTCATCATAGGGGTGCACTCGTCCTAAGCCATTACTTCGTCATTTTCTCTGTTGACAGTTTGGCTTTTTCTCCAAATCTTCGGTCCATAAATGACTCTCTACTCTACAGAGTTGTCCTTCACTTATGTCATAGGTAATTGACACAGTTGCGATATAAGAGACGTATTGGCTACAAAGATGCAAATTAACAATTTGAATATTAATTCAAATTGCGGCCTTTCTCAGTAACGACTTCTAATTTTAAAAGTAGTGAAGTAGATTACATGGTCTAAATTGTACTTACATATGAGTAATGTATACTTGAAATAAATACACATAAAAGTACAAGTACCTAAAAAATCTACTTAATTACAGTAATGTGAGTATTTGTAATTCATTACTTCCACCCCTGATGATGACAATAGTGTTCAAAGTCAAAGTCAAAGTCAAAGTCAACTTTATTGTCAGAACTGCAATATGTACAGGACATACACAGGACCGAAATTGCGTTTCTCTCAGTCCCTCGGTGCAACAGTAACCGTCTAAACACTAAACACTAAAATATTTAATACACATAAGCATAAAATAGTAAAAAAGTGTAACACTGTCCTGAGTTTTTTCATAATAGTATAAAAGTATGAAAATTTACACCAACACTGAAACACCAAACACCAGCCACACGATCGTGGGATATACCAACAAACAGGTTTATTATTGGGAGTATTGATGATGATGCACAGCAACACTTTAGTTAACCACAAAGAGGATTACTAACTGGAGTTTATTCATTATGTTTTGTAAATGACACAGTGCTCATGTCCGTCACACATTTAATGTGTTGCGCTCCACTTCTGCCTGAGTTCTGCTCCACGCCTCCTTTGGTTCCACTCGGCCCGAAAGCTCACATCTGAGTGAGAAGTGTCCGGTTCATTTATGAGTGGCCAGAGGGAGCTTAAAGATGGACCGGTCCATGTCATCGTTTCCCAGCATTGTTTTATAAAAGAGCCTAAAGCGTGATCAGTGGGTTGACATCTACAACCGCTTACATTCTGCAGTTAAGTCAAGATGACGGCAGTCACAGCTAATTGACCTTAGCAAATACAAAATGGCTACAACTCATTGAATTTTACAAACATTGAGCTAAAATTCAGTTTTGGTTGTAGCTGAGAGTCCTTCACAACACATGCAACAGATCATGTGAGATACTGAAGATAATGTTATTTCAAAGGTTTCTCTGAAGTGTCTTTAACTCCCCTTTCTTCAAAGCTGATCTTCTAAAAGTCTGGTTTGAAAGTTAGTAGGTGATATCCAATCCATCAAGAAGTGCTATTTTTTAAATGATGTGCACACTGGTTTTGTTAGCTTACAGCAGAGTGCTTCTTTATTATTTTTAAATTCTCANAATAACAACAGAGCTAATAATTGTACACATTCTCAGTCTTAAAAATGATTTAATAATCTCTTTTTACTGATAATACTGATAAACCTGTTGTTTGTTTAGGAACTTCCTGCAGTCTGTCCAGAAAGTCTCCACTGGAGGAGCGTTTTGCTGAGGAAGAGGCACAACATAATGTCACAGCTCCATGTCCATGAAGAAACAAATGGAGAGAGGGCTGCAGATACCAGGACATCCCACCAGCTGTTCTGTCTGAAGATCCTGCTGCTGGTGGTGGAACCAGGTTAGCCCATCAGTGGGAGCTCAGTAACATGACTGCAGCATCAGACACTGGACAATATTATATGTATAATAATAATAATACTGTATATGTTGGTGAGTCCTATGTTGGCTCTAATCTGCCCTGTGAGAAATTCATAGTAAATGTAACAAAAAGGAAAAAGTTCATAGCATTAAATTCAAACAGAAGTTCAAATTATTTCATCCTGAAAGAAAGGTCATCAGAGACTCTACTTCCTCAGACGGCTGAGACGTGCTGGTCTGAGCAGCCCAGTTCTCACCTCCTTCTACAGGTGTGCAGTGGAGAGCATCCTGTGCTCCAGCATCAACGTGTGGCATGGAGGCTGCACAGTTGAAGAGAGGAAAGCTCTGCAGAGAGTGGTGAAGGCTGCACAGAAGTCTGTTGGAGTCAGTCTCCCCACATCACAGACATTTACACCTCTAGATGCAGGAAAAGAGCCACCTGCATCATGAAAGACCTCACTCATCCAGCACACTCACTCTTTGCCCCACTCCCCTCAGGACGGAGGTTGAGGAGCATCAAGTGTAGAACCACTAGACTGAGGAACAGCTTCTACCCTGAGGCTGTTAGACTCATGAATAAATAAAAATAAAATAAAAAAAAAAAACTGCAAAATATTCAGAGTCAGAGAGTCTTTATTGTCATTTGCACCGCATGTGGTACATGATGAAAACGAGATTATGTACACGAGGTCCCAGTTACATCCAACAACAAATGAAAGAGAAAAACAGTAATAACATCTAGAACTAACTAAGAAAAACATCAACTAGTAATACACTAAGCCTAATATAGTGGGAATAAACAGCAGCACGAACATGAGTTTGTATGAGCAGATGGTCACAGATGAACACAGCAACAAGAAAACAGATCAGCATCAGTATGATGTGATATTTTGCAGTGTTTATTTTTTATTTTATTTTTATTTATTCATGAGTCTAACAGCCTCAGGGTAGAAGCTGTTCCTCAGTCTAGTGGTTCTACACTTGATGCTCCTCAACCTCCGTCCTGAGGGGAGTGGGGCAAAGAGTGAGTGTGCTGGATGAGTGAGGTCTTTCATGATGCAGGTGGCTCTTTTCCTGCATCTGAGAAGCTCAGTCCTCGCCTCGTTCTACAGGTGTGCAGTGGAGAGCGTCCTGTGCTCCAGCATCAACGTGTGGCATGGAGGCTGCACAGTTGAAGAGAGGAAAGCTCTGCAGAGAGTGGTGAAGGCTGCACAGAAGTCTGTTGGAGTCAGTCTCCCCACTATCACAGACATTTACACCTCCAGATGCAGGAAAAGAGCCACCTGCATCATGAAAGACCTCACTCATCCAGCACACTCACTCTTTGCCCCACTCCCCTCAGGACGGAGGTTGAGGAGCATCAAGTGTAGAACCACTAGACTGAGGAACAGCTTCTACCCTGAGGCTGTTAGACTCATGAATAAATAAAAATAAAATAAAAAATAAACACTGCAAAATATCACATCATACTGATGCTGATCTGTTTTCTTGTTGCTGTGTTCATCTGTGACCATCTGCTCATACAAACTCATGTTCGTGCTGCTGTTTATTCCCACTATATTAGGCTTAGTGTATTACTAGTTGATGTTTTTCTTAGTTAGTTCTAGATGTTATTACTGTTTTTCTCTTTCATTTGTTGTTGGATGTAACTGGGACCTGTGTACATAATCTCGTTTTCATCACATGTACCACATGCGGTGCAAATGACAATAAAGACTCTCTTGACTCTCTGACTCTCTGACTCTGACTCTGACTCTGAAATAACTCTGGCTAACTACTGTAGCTTTTTTATAACATGGAGTTAAACTCAAAGCAGTCTCCTCAGATAAATAGTGTTACCATTATTTTTATATTAAAGTTTCTGTTAACTTATTATTTTTATATTAAAGTTTCTGTTAACTTATTATTTTTATATTTGATTGTTTCTGTTCAGTGCCCTGAGACAACTTGTGACTTGGAGCTATACAGTATAAATAAACTGAACTGAATTGAATTGAGGAGAGACATTTAATGTAATGTTTTGGCCTCTACATTCAGATAAAAATAAGCTGTAACGTGTAGTCACTGCCTAAAAGGTTGTTAGCAGCTGCTACAAACAAGCTTAGCGTCAGTGTGTTAACCTAATGTTAACCTGGATATTTTTAAAAGGAGAGACATTTAATGTCCATTGTTTGCGAATGAATAGCATACATTCCAAGAAACAGCTGAAATATGCCCCCAAGGCCTTGTCCCCGCCAACAGAATGGCCTCATACCAATGGATGCAAAAATGCCAATTCATTTGACAGTCTCCCATGGGAACTATAGTTATTAAAGTCAAATGGCACAAATTTGGTAGTGCCAGCTAAAACTATAGTGATTTGTGACTGCGGTGTCACTCAAATATTAGGGACTTGACTTGGACTTGAGATCAATGACTTGAGACTTGACTTGGACTTGAGATAAGAGACTTGAGACTTGACTTGGACTTGCAAAAAATGACTTGTGAGCATCTCTGGCTAACAGTACCATGTTGCTAACAGCTCCATGTTGCTAACAGCTCCATGTTGCTAACAGGTCCATGTTGCTAACAGGTCCATGTTGCTAACAGGTCCATGTTGCTAATAGTGCTTTAACAGAGTACCCGAGTAATCGACAGATCGAGTCCTAAAACTTCTATCGAAGTCTTTTTGTCCCTCTCGAGTACTCGTAGTGACGTCATCACGTCGCACTGACGTCATTACGTCACATGTCACATGATCCGCACCGAGCTAGTAGACGCTACCAAATGGATTCCTCTGTGCGCACGGATGTATGGAGCAGGCCCAGTCTTGTCAAAAAGGTAAAAATGTGTCGTGTTTTATTATTATGAAACAGTTTATAATTTTATAGAATGCTTTGCTGCTCATTGAATCAATTTCTGTCACTGACCACCGTAGATTGTGACAGGAGGTGGCGGTGTTGGATTGCAGGTCACATATAACACGGCCGAAACAGCTTCCTCTCTCATTTCACAAACAAAAGCAACAAATATTCATCTCTCTAGACCTTTTAAAAACCTATAAACACATTAATCTCTAAAAGTAAACCTAAATTGCACAGCACAGTGCAGGCGGTAGTGCAGTGTGACCCCACTTGTTTTTAAGTTTCGTTTTGAAGTGGGCGCCGCACGGTACTTTCACTATGTTAATATTAATAATAATAACTAATAGTTTTGGTTTTCCTGTGACTTATCTGCAGTATGATAAATGATAGGAATATAATAAATGCTCCCAATGTTTTGTTGGTCTTTTTAATTTTTTTTGGTAAATAATTAAGTTTTTATGCATTTTTATATATTTATTTATTTTGCATCTTAAGAGCCTATGACATCATCGACTACTCGAGTACTCAAGTTTATTTATGTTAATGTCGAGTTTTAAAATTATGTACTCGTTCAACCCCTAGTTGCTAACAGGTCCATGTTGCTAAGAGAACCTCACTGTCAACAGAACCACTCTGCTAATAGGATCATGCTGCTGTAGATGTTTTTCATTTTTAGCGCCTTGTTTTGCAAAGAGAATGAGGTGCAAAGAGAATAATCTTCACATGAATGTGAAGAAGACAAAGGAGATGATTGTGGACTTCAGAAGGAACAAACACACCCATGCCCCACTGAAAATAGGTGGGTCTGCAGTGGAAGTGGTCTCCAGCTACAAATACTTGGGTGTACACATGAATGATAACCTCAGCTGGAGCAACAACACCACCAGCCTGATCAAGAAAGGTCATCAGAGACTCTACTTCCTCAGACGGCTGAGACGTGCTGGTCTGAGCAGCCCAGTTCTCACCTCCTTCTACAGGTGTGCAGTGGAGAGCGTCCTGTGCTCCAGCATCAACGTGTGGCATGGAGGCTGCACAGTTGAAGAGAGGAAAGCTCTACAGAGAGTGGTGAAGGCTGCACAGAAGTCTGTTGGAGTCAGTCTCCCCACCATCACAGACATTTACACCTCCAGATGCAGGAAAAGAGCCACCTGCATCATGAAAGACCTCACTCATCCAGCACACTCACTCTTTGCCCCACTCCCCTCAGGACGGAGGTTGAGGAGCATCAAGTGTAGAACCACTAGACTGAGGAACAGCTTCTACCCTGAGGCTGTTAGACTCATGAATAAATAAAAATAAAATAAAAAATAAACACTGCAAAATATCACATCATGCTGATGCTGATCTGTTTTCTTGTTGCTGTGTTCATCTGTGACCATCTGCTCATACAAACTCATGTTCGTGCTGCTGTTTATTCCCACTATATTAGGCTTAGTGTATTACTAGTTGATGTTTTTCTTAGTTAATTCTAGATGTTATTACTGTTTTTCTCTTGCATTTGTTGTTGGATGTAACTGGGACCCCGTGTACATAATCTCGTTTTCATCACATGTACCACATGCGGTGCAAATGACAATAAAGACTCTCTGACTCTGACTTGTTTTTGTATTTTTGTTGCATGCTTTGGTAGTTTTTGTTGTTGTTTTTTTGGTGAGTCGAGCCGGTTCTTCTTGTCCTGAGCATTTCATTGCATTGTTGACTTTGTGTTGATCTGCATATGACAAATAAACCAAACCTGAACCTGAATAGACCACTGTGCAGGTGAGTCTGTACAATAATACTTTATCTCATGTATCTAAACTGCCTCTTTTCTCCAAGCTATTCCCCCTCTGCCTCTATTAGTCACCTCACACACACACACACACATACATACACACACACCTCACTGTATTGTAGAGAGCAGCAGTAGCACATTTGCAGACCTGCTATCATCTTGGAGTGGTCTATCAAAATAACAGGCCTGTTTTGTGTTTTGTGCATTAAACTGTGCTCACAGATGTGTAAATATTTTCAAGACACCTAGCCTTTTTTCTGGGCGACATGCTGTTTTTTTTTTTTTTTTTGTTTGTTTGTTTTTCCCACACCACCAAAATCACCCTTAACTAAAAATAAGCCTTGAAAAAAATCAAAGATGAAAGCTTTGAAGCCTTAAGAATAAAGCAGTGTACTCAGGTGTGTGTATGTCAAGTGGAAAACAGCCTTCTGACAATGACGAATTAAAGCCTGTAAACAAGCTCACACACACTTTTAAACGCACATGCACCAGCAACTAACGCACATGCACCAGCAACTAAACGAGCCTTAATCCACGCATGCATGCTGTGGCGTCAGGTCTAAAAATAACCCAGTGCTCCCACAGGTTCATCTCGTCTCATTGCTTTACATGGGAAAACTGGCGTATCCAAGACAACCACGAGGAGCTCGCTGCCTCTTTTTTCTTTCACGGCTCTTTGCCATGGCAACTAGGGAAAATGCGTAAAATAATAATAAGCTGGAGCTCGAACTGGGTCTAATGAGAGACCTAAAGTGCAATTTAATACTGAGTTACCTCAGAACTGAGAAAATGTTTTAAATAATAACCATTTGTTTTATTCTGATGGTCAAAGAAGTGCGTTTTTATTTACGAATTATTACTTACGTGCTGCTCATTATAAAAGACAGCATAATTATAAATACATTTTAGCATGGACTAGAATAAATACTGTAAAGATGTCACCTCACACTGAAAGATTTGTTAAAAACTACATAACAGAAAGTATCTGTATGTTTATTCTTCTGTTTTCAGATTTTCTACACTAAACTCTGATCAGGGTGTCCCCCACCCCGACCCCCACTGTGACCCTGAACAGGACAAAGCAGGTACGGGAGGTGAATAACAAATATTTAAATGATTCACACTTGAATGATATCAAAATGAAAGTGTTCCACACATGCAAAACAGCGCCATGGCAACAGACTTTATCGCTTTAATCAAAGTTAAACGAGTGGAAAGTTGCAATGAACCATTCTTTTACTGCAGCTTAAAAAATCTGGATGTAAAAGTAAAAGCTGTTCATAGCTTTTATACACAGAGGCCATCACAACCACATATGAAACTCCATATTCATGTTTATCTAGAGTACATTTTCCAAAATGTTGGAGACTTTTTCTGTTTATTTTTACAGTAAAACGCGTAAAAATAATTGATCGCCACTTGGTCAAAAAAGAAAAAAGATTTCAGATATCTCACGTCATTCATCCTCCATTGTCAACTAATACAGGCTATAAATAAAGGCCTAGCATTCATGGAAGGAATGCATCTCTCCTGTTGCCTTTAGCACTATTTTTTTTTTTTTTATTAAATTAGTCGTGGTAGCCATCTTGATTGGGATAACCTCCAGATGTAAATCAGTTTCAGATCTACTGTTATGGAATTTTTGGTCATGGTTTATGGATGTTTTTAACTACTATGACTGAGAATGTTAACTGCCCATGAACCATGTGTTTGAGTTAGCAGAGAGAGGTGGATGAGGAGCTGATTTGACAATGCAGGCACAACTGGCACCACAAGGACACCTCAGAGTCTGTCTGTGAGCTTGGAGGAGCTGAAAAGCATGTAAACAAGCCTCACACACTGCCTGTGTTAGATTCTCGTGACTGTGCTTTGTATTGTATACTTTCTGTATATCTGTGTAATCATATTGTATACTTTCTGTATATCTGTGTAACCATATTGTATACTTTCTGTATATCTGTGTACCGGTAACATATTGAATACTTTCTGTATATCTGTGTAACCATATCATATACTTTCTGTATATCTGTGTAACCATACTGTATACTTTCTGTATATCTGGGCTGTTTATTCCCACTATATTAGGCTTAGTGTATTAATAGTTGATGTTTTTCTTAGTTAATTCTAGATGTTATTACTGTTTTTCTCTTGCATTTGTTGCTGGATGTAACTGGGACCCCGTGTACATAATCTCGTTTTCATCACATGTACCACATGCGGTGCAAATGACAATAAAGACTCTCTGACTCTGACTCTGATATCTGTGTAACCATATTTTATACTTTCTGTATACTGTATCTGTGTAACATATTGTATACTTTCTGTATATCTGTGTAACCATATTGTATACTTTCTGTATATCTGTGTAACCATATCATATACTTTCTGTATATCTGTGTAACCATACTGTATACTGTACTTTCTATATATCTGTGTAACCATATTGTATACTTTCTGTATATCTGTGTAACCATATTGTATACTTTCTGTATATCTGTGTAACCATATCGTATACTTTCTGTATATCTGTGTAACCTGTTGTGAAAATATGTCCTTGCATGTAATACTGGTTAAGAAATCTTCTGCTGTTGTCAAGTGTAGCTCCTTTGAGTAAATGAGACAAATAGAGGATCACTCGCTGCTTTGCGGTTCGTTTATCGTGGACTCACTCTCTCGTGGTTTTTCAAAATAAGATTGCACATGACACACAATTTGGCTGATTGATGGATGAGCCGCACAATCGGCATGGAATTTTTATTTCAAATCAATTATTTTAAATTATTTAGCACCTGCTGCACATTTATGCAGCCCAGAGATGCAGAAAAATTCCTCCTGCACCACTGTGCAGCACTTACTGCATGATAAACTTCCTCCTGC
>JBBPBX010092550.1:0-13716 GCA_038048925.1 Garcialebias charrua
CAATTGGCTGATTGACAGATGAGCTGCACAATCAGCATGCAATTTTTTATTTAAAATATATATTTTTAAATTGTTTAGTACCTGCTGCACCTGTGCGCAGCCCACAGCTGCAGGAGAACCTTCTTACTGCAGCGTGTCATGATCTCCGCTCTGCAGTGTAGAAGTAGGCGTGGCCGAGAGCGCTGGCAGAGAGCAACTGGAGGCAGAAAGCTGATTTCATGACATTCAGTAATCTTTAGAGCGTTTAGAGATTAAAAACATTGTTTAGAATATCGCAATAGTATGGGAAGGGTTTAAAATGCCTTAATATATTTATATATAAATACTAAAATAAATACTACTTACTACTTGTACTACTATTCCTACTTCACGGTTTTTCCCTTAACTCGGGGCTTCAGGAAACGGATCCCCCGAGATAAACGCGGAACTACTGTATACTTGTGTTTTCTTTTTACTGCATGTCATTTTACCTAGCAAAATAAATCTACTAATTCTATTTTCTTATGTATAAATGCACGTAGTACATTATTTACACAGACGAAGATACCACTTTGGCTTTGATCAACAACAACAACACCGAGCTGCCAACACTGACGCTCATAGAAGTGGCACGGACTGAGTCTAATAACACAGCTGTTTGTAATTTCCAGCAGTTCAATCAAGAGTGAGGACTGGATTTCCATAAGCCCTGACTCAAAACCATTCCTCAAACAATACAATACAACCAGACCAAAATGATGCATTGTCCTCTGCAGAATGTGGACCTGAAAGAGGTTGGGAACATTCAACCTTTTAGTCAAAATAAATGACATCTGTCAACTCGATGAGATGTTTTGAAGTGTATGCATTTACTACGACGATAAAGAAGGCAGTTGCACATGAAAGGTGATAAATATGAATGCTCTGGTGAGAAGTAAAATATTTGTAATTTAATTCACTAGTTTAAAAATAGTTTCAAAGTAATATTGACTTATCAGCAAATTAAAGAACCAATGGTTTATTGGTAAATTCTCAAATAAGCAGACAAACTAATTTTTAAGACGCATAAAGACGAGTTGAGCCCATCTCTTTTTTTATTTTTATTTTTTTTATTAAATTTATTCATTCTACATCAACATAAAAGAAAACAATATATAAACATACAGTGTAAAATGTAAAAGACATAAAATGAAAGGTGGCAGAGAGAAGAAATAATCTTATAATATCTGCCCCTTTTTTCACAGTAACAAAATCAAACTCAATCCAAACAATCAATTCAAGCAATGTTTCTCAAGTAACAATAACAACAACAACAAACAAACAAACAAAAAAACAACAACAACAAAAAAAAGACAAACCAAAAAAACAAACAACTTCGTTAATCAACTAGAAAGTTTCCTAATAAAATGGATTTAACTAAAGATTTTCATATTTTGATAACAACTTAGATTTGATCATCTTTTTAAACACAAGCATCGATCTAGCAAATTTAATATCGTTATCTAAAGTGTTCCATAAATCAATTCCCTGTATCGAAACAGTCCGACTCTTCAAACTGGTTCTATACTGAGGTTTTACAAAAACCTCAGTACCCCTAAGAGTATAACAAGACCTTCTCTTATCAAAAAACATTTGAACGTTAGGTGGCAGTAAGTGGTTTTGAGCTTTATACATGACTAATGAGATATTATAATCCACCAAATCATAAAACTTCAATAACTTAAGCTGATTAAACAATATATTTGATGGATGACGATAAGGTTTTCCTAAAATAATTCTCACAGCTCTCTTCTGCAAAATAAAAACAGGCTTTGTAATAGTTTTACATGCCTTACCCCAAACTTCAACACAGTAAATTAAATGTGGAACAAAAATTGTATTATATAACAAATACAGAGCTGTCTCATTCAAAAAATCTTTAAGTTTATACAATACCGCCGTAGATCTGGCTAACTTAATTTTTACAGAATTGATGTGCTGTTTCCACGACAGTTTGTCATCGATTACCACACCCAAAAACTTCACCTCAGTTACTCTCTTTACTTACACTCCATCAATTTTGAAAAATCCATTTTTTTTGTATTACTAAACAACATATAATTAGTTTTTCCAAGATTCAATGATAGTTTGTTTAATTTAAACCAGGTTTGTATTTTGGCAAATTCCATTGTTATTAATGCAGACATTTGTTCAAAGTCACTACCACAATAGAAGAAAGTAGTATCATCAGCAAACAAGATACAATTTAGCAGTCTAGACACCTTCACTAAATCATTCACATATAAAATAAACAATTTTGGTCCGAGTATCGAGCCTTGAGGGACTCCACATGTAATTTTGCAGAAATCAGATCGTATACCATCAACATACACAAACTGCTTTCTGTCAGTCAAATAGCTTTGTATCCACTGCAGTGCTCGTCCCCTAATACCATATCTGCTTAGTTTATTAGCAAGAATAGTGTGGTCAATAGTGTCGAATGCTTTCCTTAAATCAACAAATAAACTTATACAGTGTTGTTGTTGATCTATGGCTGTGGTGATTTTTTCTGTTAATTCCATAAGTGCCATTGATGTGGAATTTTTTTTATCTAAATCCATATTGGCTGGCACTCAAGATGCCGTGTTTATCAAGATATTTATCCAATCTGTTTACAAATATTTTTTCTAGAATTTTTGAGAATTGTGGTAACAATGAAATAGGTCTATAATTGTCAAAAGCACCTTTATCACCATTTTTAAAAATGGGGATCACTTTAGCAACTTTCATATTATCAGGAAATACGCCCTCCGAAAGAGACAAGTTACATATGTAGGTAAAAGGTTCTTTATGACTGGGTGTGATAAAATTTTTAATGTTTTTTCTTGTTCAGGACTGGCACCCAATAAATACTTTTCTAATCATGTTTTCAAGACATTAGACCACTTCTTTTTGTCAAAGAACATAAGAGCAAAGATCATTAAAAACATTTTCTATGTTTACTTGTTTTAAAAGCTGAGGTTTTATTTACTATTCTACCATACCTGTACTTCTACTTCAGTAAAACTTGTCTTTATAGAACAATTTATAATTACACCATAACATGAGTTATTTTGCTACCAGTACAGACAAACAAACACACTCATGGGCAACAAACATAATCGCCCGCCTTCTCCTTTTGCAGCGGGTGACAACAACTAAAGCAGGAACAGGAGACAAACCTCTGAACACACACTGCCCACCGTCTTTTGGGTCAGAGCGACATCTCCCATGTGCTTCATTAATCCAAACAAAATTACATAACTGTATTAAATGCTCACAGGAGTGGAAGGGTGCAAGTCTCTGTAAATCTTGTGCATGGGTGCATGTTTGTCTGCATCTGTCTGAGTTTGCAGAAGAGGCAAAGAAAATCTGGGAATACAGTTGTCTGTTGAGCTGCTCAGATTGTAATCCTCCTTGCAGTTGTTGACTTTGTGTGCGTTACATGTCTCAGACACACGTTTTCCTTTAAAGATCCACTGACGTGATTTTTCTACTATTCATCAAATTGCTCAAAATATATATATATTATCATTTAAATATGTTAATTTTTGCAAACAAAATGATAAATCACTTTAATTTTGCTTTAAAAGTGATTTTGAACTTCAAGCCGTGTTTAATCATGGGAAATCCGTTTACACCTGAACGCACCATCTGTGATGTAATGTGCAGAGTGAGAGGCAGAGGGCTCCAGTCTCTTCAATAGCAGACATTTTAAAACCTGACTAATTTAGCAATCTAGGTGAAGATTTAAGCTATTTGTCTTCATTTTGGGAAGCAGAAAATAGTTTGGGTGATGGAACAAGAAACAGCAGGATCTAATTTAGATCTGATGCCGTATCAGACTTACTTTTATGTGAGCTGCTCATACCGTGACAAGCCAAGAGCTCTGCCTCAACTCTGCACATGACATCACAGATGGTGCGTTCGGGTGTAAACGGATTTCCCATGATTAAACACAGCTTGAAGTTCAAAATCACTTTTAAAGCAAAATTAAAGTGATTTATCATTTTGTTTGCAAAAACTAACATATTTAAATGATAATATATATATATTTTGAGCAATTTGATGAATAGTAGAAAAATCACGTCAGTGGATCTTTAAGAATGATTGTGTGGGTGTATATTTACTCAGCATGTGTGTGTTCTCAGTTGTGGCTTTGCAAACAAATGGATTTGGACATCAGTTGAGAGGCTGTTCTCTTTGTTTAACAAGAACACAACAAAAACAATACAGCTCATTCAACACAGGTAAACATAATGCGAGTGCATGCGACTTTAACATGCATGTGGGATAAAGACCAACATGACCTGTGATTCGGTACCAATAAAGATTTACTTTCATTATTTATCTGCTGCTATGCTGTGACAACAAATCAACATTAGCCTGCTCAAAAACAGCTATAAAACAGTCAACATAGTTTAATTTTAGCGTGGTAGTAGCTAAGAGTTGTCTATAATACATACTTCAAGCACTAACAGACTGTGCAAGGTTTCCGTTTTAAAAATTGGAGTCAAATATACGAGTAAATCTGGCCTGTAAGCAAAATATTTATTGAAATAGTGGGTAAGATTTCATGAAACTTTCAGAAAGTATCAATTGGATGTACAAAAAACAAGTATGAAAGATTAACTATTGATTTTAACCTGATTTGAGATGTCCACCACAGATGATCACCTTTAGCAAACACAGAAACAGCTACAGTACATCTCAGTCCATTTGACAGATATTTGGTTTACCGTAGTAGAGGCAGAGTCATCACCAACACATACTCTAAGTACTGTAAGCAAGGTCTTTGTGGAAAACTTTAAATATGCATGGTGACGAGTGGTGTGCATCCCTTCAAGAAATGCTAGCATCATTTACGCTAATGCACTTAACTTTTCCATAAACAAAAACAGCCACAGCCATAACTTGACAAATGATCCTTAAGTTGAAAATGCTAATGCAGACATTGTGTGTATTTCTGTATGTTTTATTTGTCATACAATCGTCTTGCTTGCGTTTTGCTGCGTAAACCGTGACGTTAGCTTTGGCAAAGAAAAGATTAAGACCTACTTCATACCCTCTGCTGTTGAAGACACCGCACAGGCGCTGTCAACAAAACCCAAATAACAAACAAGCACAAGCCACTATGACACAAACCGCATCAGCGAGCAGAGCCATTATGGCTCAGGGGACATAGTGTACACACTGTTGGCAGCTGCTTGCAAAGGGGGAATTTGAAGGAACATATGGCAACTTGTCTCTGGGAAAAATTCTGCAAGAGGCTCTCAACAAATAAAGCAGTACACCTTTAACGTATATTAGCCACTTGTTTTGCCAGCACTCACAAAAATACACAAGTCCACACACTCAGGTCAAACACAAATGCTCACTAATGGGGTGGACCTGCGTGATGTGACAGGCTGAATCGAGAAAAACTTGTGTGTGTACTGTACGTGCAAGCTATGGCAAAGAAATCACTGGTTCACTAAAGCCAATAGCAGCATTCAAGCATCCAGTTATTTACTACTTCCCTCTGTGCAGCTCAGCTGAGATAAAAATCGCCTCCAACTCGATATGGGCTGTTATCACAACAAGCAGGAAGCAGACCATACAGCAGATGAAAAGAACGGCTTCTAAGGTGTTTGGCGAAGTTGTAGAAACAGAACAAAATACAGGACAATTGTCCATGTGCTTCATTTTACTTTCACAACTACATATAAGAACGTAAAAAGGAAACAGCTACAGCAAGATGGTAAAGACAAACTAAATCTAATTTCTTCTCTTTGGTGGTCAATTCGTAATGGTAATTTGTAATTTTGTTGCGCTCGGTGCAATGACAATAAAGCTGATTATGATTCAAGCAGAGTCGGCCTGACTGAAAATAATTGTTGTTATCTGAATCTGGCTCCCCTGCTTAGTCTTGAATTGGCCAACTATCTCAAACCCTCATGGACGGTATGTGAACAAGAAGCTCTGCTCCCCCCTGCCCTACCTGCTCCCTTCCTGAGGACATCTGTGGACCTGTGTCAGAGCTGGCTGATAAACACTGCACCATCTCTTATCAGGACTATGGAACCATCTGGGAGTGTCCACGGACAACTCACCGCCTTCGTCAACCTCCTCATGCCTATATGTACTATGATGTCATCAGGACGTTGCTGTTTCTGTGCTGAGGTCTTTTTTTCCCAACTTTCACACTGTGTCTCATCTAGGACACAGTGTGAGATATGTTTTCATACCTCTCCTCCCTTCGTGTTTCTCTTTTTCTTATCTAAACGAAAAGGGCAGTGCCTCCCAAAGGCCGCAGCTTCAGACACTTCCATCTCCCCATGTCTGTTTGTTTATGTTTTAACGGATGGGCTATACTGAAAACGTAATTTTGTTGTGATTCAGTGCATTGACAATAAAGCTTACCTGTATTCTGATTTTTAAGCTCATAAAACACACTGCAGTATTTATTACAGTGTTTGCTGTTGTCTACAAGAAGTTTAAACAAGAATAAAACAATCCTGCCACAACAAGACAACTAAAATCTGAGTGAAACAGTGTGGAGACAATACCAAAGCCAAAGAACATATCCAATAGACGAACAAAACTCTGGTTTCTGCACTTATATGTAAAAGAGAGAAACTTTCTGGTGAATTTGGAGAACAACTCTACTGTATGTAAAGAAAGTTGCACCAAAATAAGAAAAACAAACAATGACTTCGACAATAAAACAAATCACAGATTTTTAAACACATTCTAGTAACAATCTGAGCTATATTTAGCTAATTTTGGTACTAAAATTATATAAAGATGAGCACACAGTGTATTTTTAATGTCTAATTTCAATTTCAAAAAAGGTTCACACAGAAAGCTGAACCTACGTATGCCCTGCTAAAAATGGTAAACAAATTACTAATGTTTATGTTGTTATTAGCCAAAGTTACACGTAGCCAGTTCAGAGGTTCTGAAGAGCCACATGTGGCTCCAGAACCACAGGTTGCAGACCCCAGATATAGTACAATAACAGAGTTACGAGTTTGGGATACCAACCTAAAATTCAAGCTGTAATTTTCTCACCTTCCTCACCTTTTTCATTTTGTAGATTTCACATAATGTTTTTAATTTTCTCAGTCTTTTTAAATATTAAACTACAGAAGGACTTCAACTTTTCCTGATAAGCACCCAAACACACAGCAAAACACAGACTGCTCCTCTCAGCTGCTCCCTCTGTTGCATGACCCGTCTATGCACTTGCCCTCCCTATCTCCTTCCTCCTCTAAAACCCCATCCTTTTGTTCCCATAGCAACCTCATCCTCCATTCCCAAGGCACCTGCCTGCTGTCCGGAAGGCACGTGGAGATGTGACACCGACAGATGAAGTGAAAGAAAGCGGGTAAAGGAGACGAAGCGGGAGAGCCCTGATGCTTTTTCACAATTTAAAATCCTGTAGGAGAGATCAGTTCGAACAAAGCAGGATACTTCAACATTTTACACTACAATTTGTTGTCTTTTCATGAAAAATTGTGTATGCACCTTTAGTAAAGAGTCACAAGAAGACGATGAATGAAAATTAAATATATAAACTGAAAAAGGGTTCAAGTATCCCATAAATGGTGTGGATACATGTAAAAAGCAAACAAGCTGCATCACAAGTTGAGAATAATGTTTGCATCCAAGCATTAAATCCCAACCTGCTGTTTCAACCAAATCCCACACAAAGAACAGGGAAACTCCCACAGCTAGTTAGCTTGCATTTTCAACGTTGGCAAATTTTATTTTTATGCCATTCAAACTATTGTTTAACGAGCCCAGTTGTGTTTAGATATATTGTTTGGCATTTTTACCCAGTAAAATATGACTTTTATTTTTTTACAACACAAAACTGTCTGCCACCAATTGGGTCTAATTCTTTAAAAAGGAGCAGTAAAGGAAAAAAACAATATTAAAAACCCCAAAGTCTTTACAAAAACAAAACCAAGAGGATTCTGTTTGTGTGTCAGTGTCTCACAACTCACTTTGGGCGTGGGGCAGGAAGCAGTCGAGAGGCGGGAGGTGGCCTGGGCGCGGGGCGACTCGGAGGGCGTGGTGCTGAGCGAGGCTGCGTCCCTGGGTAACACCTGCACACCCCGTGAGATGATGGAGTCTGGGATCTGGGATCATACACACACAAATATAGACAGACATTCATATAAACACAAGTACCAGTAACACCAATACCAATATTGAGGGTTTAAAGAGATAAACATGGATATTTATGTAATCCAGACTCAAAAATGTACACAGATGCGCAAACCATATTTCAATGTCTTTAATTTATCAATGTTGGACAAGAGGAATATGAAAAGCTAATAAAGAAAAGACATGTTGATGACAAATGATGTCAAGGATGACTGAGATTTTGGGTGGTGGAGTCTTACCAATATTTATCTGGACAATGAGGTGGGATGTTACCCTGACAACAGAGCCATAAAGAGGGGTCCAGGCTGCAGACAGGACAGGACACGATGAAGGGCATGGAGACGTCCTCTCGTAATAAGTGTGCACAACAAAAAACCCTAGTCTGTCATTTAGATCACATTGGAGGTTAAAGCAGTGAAAACAATGATGCAATGTAATCTAGAGTCATCCACTTCATTGTGGTGCAACAAAAAGATTCGTATCTCAGGGTTAGTAGGTGACATGGAGACATAATGTTACACATAAATGTGAAAATGCATGCTGGAACACAACAGTCAGGACAACAAAATGTGTTGAAGTTTATAAATGTTGGCCTGGTAAAGCATCCAATAAGCACAAAGCAACATGAATTTCCTTGTATAAAACTCCACTGAAGTCAGATGTATATGATAATATCTAATGCAGTACTGGCAAAAAAAAGCATAATTTTTGGTTCAATATTTAACTTTCTGATTGCTAAAATTACAAATAAGTTCTATAAAAATAGTGCATTTATTTGGAGCAGGATAATTGAAAATGTAAAATTAAGCAAAGCATACCGCGTACTGGTAAAAAGGTGTTTTGGCAAAAAAAAAAAAATAATAATAATACTGTAATAAAATTAAATTAAAAATTTAGATGCTCCATTTCACATATTTTCTGTTCAGACTTTGCAGACCACATAAGGACTGAGACATGTTGCATCACAATAAGTTATCTGACTGCAGCAGTTGACATGATGCACGGTTGAAGCAACGAGAAGGAACACGGTTGAAGCAACGAGAAGGAAACGTCTGTTTGAAGATGTGAAAGAAAAGTTTAAAAGTACTTTCAGGCATAGTATTAAAACTAAACTTTACATAGCTCAGTGATAGATTTGATGATGTCTCTGTGATCTCAGAGCCTGTTTTGTTTCACCGTTTTCTTACACAAACTACATTTATTTGGTTTCACACTTATATAAATGATGGGCAATGTAAAATGCCACGAGAGACTTTTAACATCTGTTTGTAAAAATGACAGATTGAAATGGATGGAATGACCAAATTAAAAGAACGGCAGGCCATCCCCTCTCCTCCTCTCTGTGCTGGTACCTTGGCCGCAATGGATGCGGCGGTGATTTGGGAGGAGGAGCTGTCCTCGGTAGACGCCACGCCGCTGTCCTTCTTCTCCTCATCCTCCTCCTCGCATTGCACACCTTTGTCTTCCGTGTGCCGGTGTGGCGAACTGTTGGTAGGCGGGGAGAGGGGCGGCGGTGGCGAAGGCAAGTCCTCCAACTCGTCTGCGGCCTCTTTTACCTTCACCACTGCGTCCCGAAGGAGGTCGATGGCGTGCGGCAGCGCTGGGAGGATGAACTGAAAGCACTCCTGGAGGGGTGAGTGTACAATTGTTTTTAGCCATTTTGGAAATTAATATTTAAAACTTTTAATTGCCACAGTAAGAGTAAGGGTTTTCAAACTTAGTATAATACTATACTTAGTATAAAAATATAAAAATAACATCTTTTGTTAGGGTCAAAGGTTCAGAACAATCAGCGATAAGCTATTATTAAATCTGGTTATAAATGACAACCCCAAAAATGTATCACTTGCCTACAATTGTTTGCTTGAGAACCTAAGCTGCTCTAACATTTGACAGTAAAGCTTCCACTGACATGATTTGTTTACTATTCATAAAATTGCTCAATATATATATATTTTAACATTTAAATATGTTCGTTTTTGCAAACAAAATGATAAATCACTTTAACAAGAAAGTTCATACTCAATAATCCAGGTATCAAATCTGATAAATCTCAATCTGGTCATCTGGACAGTTTCTTTTAGTCGAAACGTTTCACCCTCAGTCCAGAGGGCTTCCTCAGTCAGAGTTCCAGCATACCGATCCTCCCCCACCAAGCTGCAAACAACTTATGTGGACCAACCAGTGTATGCTGGAACTCTGACTGAGGAAGCCCTCTGGACTGAGGGTGAAACGTTTCGACTAAAAGAAACTGTCCAGATGACCAGATTGAGACTTATCAGATAAATCACTTTAATTTTGCTTTAAAAGTGATTTTGAACTTCAAGCCGTGTTTAATCATGGGAAATCCGATTACACACGAACGCACCATCTGTGACGTAGTGTCAGAGTGAGAGGCAGAGGGCTCTGGTCTCTTTAATAGCGGACAATTTAAAACCCGACAAATTTATCAATCTATGTGAAGATTTGAGCTATTTGTCTTCATTTTGGGAAGCAGAAAATAGTTTGGGTGATGGAACAAGAAACAACAGGATCTAATTTAGGTCTGATGCTGTATCAGACTTACCTTCATGTGGAGCTGCTCACACCCGCGCACTGTGACAAGCCCAGAGCTCTGCCTCACACTCTGCACACTACGTCACAGATGGTGCGTTCGTGTGTAATCGGATTTCCCATGATTAAACACGGCTTGAAGTTCAAAATCACTTTTAAAGCAAAATTAAAGTGATTTATCATTTTGTTTGCAAAAACGAACATATTTAAATGTATATATATATATATTTTGAGCAATTTTATGAATAGTAAACAAATCATGTCAGTGGATCTTTAAAGTGCACTGTATGATGAGAAATTTCAATTTAAACTTGATTGACTAGCTTATTTTACATGCCGCAACAACGAGAGTTGTCCTTGAAAATGAACAGGCCAAGTAACACTTATTGAAACGTTTGAAGTAAACGTTACAGATGCTCTGAGAGTTGAAATACAGAAAAGGTCAAAGTGGCACTTTACGACTTTAACGAGTATCTAAACGTCACTAAAGATAGTCAGTGAGATTAAATGTTTATTTGTCAAGAGAAAGTAACATAAGATTTTTACTACACCTGTTGTAAATGCAGACTCACACAGATTAGTATGTGGTCAGGATAAATGCACATTTTTCTGTAGTTACTATTGAGTCTACATTTCTTTTTATCTCATTTAGATAACTCCATGATGATGTGACGTAACACCAACTTTTCTGCTGCTTTTAATGATGCTCACAGAGGCCGAAGCTGCACAGTAGTGCGAAAACGGACTCAGATCGCCTGAGGCTTAGAGAGTCGTAGCATTTATTGCTGTTCCTGCAGCATGCACTGTACATGCACTGATCAAAATTCAGCCTTATACAGCTAATTTCACTCTGTTTCACTCGTGTGCTCTGATTAAAACACAGAGCAGATGGAAACAGGCTTGTGCTCTCCCGACTCACCTCATCTCGTGCACGCTCTCTTTCTGTGCACACTCTTAAAGAAACACCACTCTTATAACATTAGGACTATTGCTTTGGACCAGTGCATTTCAATGGAATATAATGTAACGTCTGGGCTGGGTCTGGAAAATCTTGTTAGATTTGGACCCAAAACAGAGTTCAGACTGAGAATCGTTGATTTAGAGATCCATTACCATACCATATCATTTTATTTATAGAGCACTTAAAACAGCAACAAGGCCAACCAAAGTGCTATACAGGTGAAACAAACAAGTAAAGCACACAGTAAAAATACATAGATCCAAAAAGAAAATATAATTAACAAATGGCTAACACTGTAGAATGCAGACAGCTTAAAAACAAATTACACAGTGTTAAAGGTCAGGGAATAAAAGTTCTTTAAAAAAAAAAATATTCATTTCAAATTTAAAAGAACACAAAAAAACCCGTTTACAACACCACGTAAATAAAATAAAAAAACAGTACATGAAATGAAAGGAAACAGAAGAAGATAAAATCTTATTATGTCTGCCCCTTTTTTAACAAAATTAATTCAAACAACAGTAATCCACAAAAACATTACACAATAATCCAATAATTCTCAGTCGGGTCATCTGGGCAGTTTCTTTTTTGTCGAAACGTTTCACCCTCTATCTGGAGGACTTCATCAGTCAGAGGGCTTCCAGCAAACTGTTTCCCCCACCAAGAAGTATACACCTTATAATAATAATAATAATAATCATTTTATTTAAAAGCGCCTTTCAGGACACCCAAGGACACTTAACAAACCAATACAGTTCAAACATTATCAGTGACAAATTGAAATATAAAATACATAAAGATTATAAAATGCAAAATAATAAAAATACATTTAGTAAAGTTAATGATAAGCTAGTCTAAAGAGATGTGTTTTCAGGGCTGTCTTGAACAGAGAAAGGGAGGTGGTGTTTCGAAGGTCTGGCGGTAGAGCGTTCCAGAGGTGAGGGGCAGAGCAGGTGAAGGACGGTTAATATTACGGAGGTGGAAATAGGCAGACCGAGTAATATTGTTGATGTGTGAAGTGAAGGAGAGAGTGGTGTCGAGGATGACACCGAGGCTCTTGACCTGAGGGGAGGGGGATAGCAGAGAGTTGTTAAGGGGGACGAGAAGATGTTCTGATTTTGAAATAGAGTTTTTGGTACCAACAAGAATGATTTCTGTTTTGTTACTGTTTAGTTGAAGGAAATTGTTAGAAAACCAGTGATTTAGCTCATTGAGACAGTCGGTGAGGATGGAGGGTGGGTGGGTGGAGTTAGGTTTTGATGACAAGTAGAGCTGTGTGTCATCAGCATAACAGTGGAAATGGACGCCGTATTTGCGGAAGATGTGACCTAGAGGAAGGAGGTAAATGATGAAGAGGAGGGGTCCGAGGACAGAGCCTTGGGGGACACCCGTGGAGACAGGGGAAGACTGGGAACGGAAGGATTTAAGCTGAATGAATTGAGTGCGGTCAGAGAGATAGGAGGTGAACCAGTCTAACGGGGTACCTGAGATGCCAATGGAGGTTAGTCTGTTGAGGAGGATAGAATGACAGATGGTGTCGAAGGCAGAACTTAGATCAAGAAGAATGAGGATGGACAGAAGACCAGAGTCAGCAGCAAGAAGAAGGTCGTTAGTAATTTTTACTAGAGCTGTTTCGGTGCTATGGTGGGGGCGAAATCCAGATTGAAACTCTTCATAAATGTTGTTGTTGGACAGGTGTGAGTGAAGTTGACTAGCAACAGTTTTTTCAAGGATCTTGGAGATGAAGGGCAGATTGGAGATCGGACGAAGATTACTGAAGTTGGTGAAGTCAAGACCTGGTTTCTTGATGATGGGGGTGATGGCAGCAGATTTGAAGGCTGTGGGAACAATGCCAGAGGTCAGGGAGGAGTGGATGATATTAGTGATGATAGGGAGCAGAGACGGGAGACAGGATTTAACAAGAACTGTGGGAAATGGGTCAAGTTGACAGGATGAGGACTTGGACTTGCTGATAATGTCAGCAATGTCATCAGCAGAGGGGAGGGAGAAGACAGAGAAAGGGAGGAGGGGGGAGTTCAACAAGGATGCTG
>JBBPBX010092552.1:0-13716 GCA_038048925.1 Garcialebias charrua
AGTCTCTGCCGTCCTTCTGCATATCACCTGACTTCTTTATGCCTGATATATGATGTTTTCCTGCTAGGTGAGCATTACTGGAGATTTGTAAAGTCATATGTGTTCTAATTTTATGTACTAAGTCGTCGCTAAGGCAGTAATGTTGTTTAGAAACCAAACTCCTGTTTTACTGTGGGTATTGTGTTAAAATTACTGTCAAGTTGTCGTGTTAAGTGAAATATTTAATATTCAGCTATGTTCATAAGGTGGTTATTATTTTATGGAGTTATATGCTTGATAAAGAATGTTAACTGCTGTTTTAAAATGGAGCTCACTGCTCCAACTGCCGTTGCTATGGCAACTCCTGGGCTTTGGAGATCAGAACCGTTGGAGAGCAGAGACCTGCTAGTCTCTGCCGTCCTTCTGCCTATCACCTGACTTCTTTATGCCTGATATATGATGTTTTCCTGCTAGTGCATCATTGTGGCCAATATTGGAGAAAGGAACACTGACAAAGTACTCCTGAGTCCTGGGCCTGCGGAGAAAGAGAGAGAGAGGCTGCTGAGTTTTCCATGTCGGACACTGCCTGCCATCGTCATTCTGGGCCACCATCCCAGCCAGGACAACCTCTTTCATCTGTCTGTTCGTACGCATCAGACACACACACTCAAATATAGAGCTCTATATGAACAATTATTTTTGTTTTGTTTTGCTGGCCAGCTTCTAATAATTTTATTTTTTTTCTATCAAGAGAGGACTTGCTACTGAGACAAATATAATTTGTCCCACACAGTTCAGAAGTGTGTTTAAATGAAACGAGCACAATGAATATGTTTCACTCATGTTTGGAGTGAAGGTTTTATTTATTTATTTATTTATTTATTGTTGTTGTTGGTTTATTTATTTATTTATTTATTTTAGAAAACTGTATGACCGAGTTGAGACAAAGTTGGATGTGTTTCAGTCCAGTAATCTTGCAATAAACATAACTGGCTGATAGTAAACTGCTATCTGAACCCGAGTAACTCCTATTCTTCGGTTACAAAATTGGCGCCCGAACAGGGACTTGAAAGGCATTCATCTTGTCTCTAATATTGTCGAACAAACTATATTTTCCCAGGTCAACATCTAAGTTTAAAATGGAGCTTTGTGAAATATATGGTTTTGACCCTGAGTGCACTGTAATTCTTAAAGGTGTCCCAGCTACAACTAAACTGGATGATGTAAAACGAGTCTTTTTGGCACTTGATGATGTTATCAAAGTGCAATTCATTGACAGTCTTTCTGATTCCATTTTGTGCCAGTTTGGTGAAGGTATTACTCCTCTGTTGTTGGACTGTGAGTACTCAGTTGTTGATTCATTATGGGAGGTTGTACAGATTGATGATTACTGCTCCCTTAAATGTGAAAATGAGTCATTCAGTCAGGAAGTAGTACCTCTTGCACGTGCCATTGGTAACATGACAATGAGTTTTCAGGAACAAGTTCACAAGTTGGCCCTAACATATAACATGGACCCTGCTACAATAAGCCAGGTAGCTGCAAGTCACATTTGTGGAAAACATGATGAAAGAAAACCTGTATCATCAACTCCAGCATCTGCACTCAAAACCCAGCCCATTACGCATTTAAGACCAGCTGTCACAGATGATGAGAACCATACCTCAAATCATACACAGGCAGCAAATGAGACTGTATTAATCAACCCTCTGCCTGCTGATGTCAAAAAGGTTATAGTAACTTTTCCAAATAAGCATAAATTCTAACAATGGATGTCAATGTCTGTGACTACAGTACATGATGCTACTCAGCATAATGAAACTCCAACCAAACATACTGTATCTGTTCATGTAAAAGGAATAGTCATCAACTGATAGCACAGCTTCATGAAATGGTGTCCCATTTCTTTGGAAATATTTTAATCACTACCTCTTGTGACATTGACCTAGGGGTCAAGACGCCACTTGAAATAAGTGGTAAGGTTATCACTGGAATGTTCACTCTTGGTTATGTCTTTGCTCTGAGTAAGCAAGCAAAATCAGGATATGCCCCTAGAGCAGCATCAAACAGCTGGAGATTATAAAAATGTTAGTGTTTCACATATTTGGTTATGGTCAATTGAACAAAATTGCAGGCAGTTTAGTTAAATTTAGTTGTGTTTAGCCTTTTGGGAATCATGAATGTCTTAAACATGTTTCAAAGCAACTCGTCTATAGCTGCAGAAATGCTGTAACGAGACTGCACTGAGATCTATCAGAAGTTAAAGGTGATGTACAAAGTACTTTGTATTGTGCAGTATATATATTTATTTTATACTTTTTTGTTGACTAAAAACCTACTTCAACCTACAATTTAACATAATACCAGGATGGGGGGAATGTAGTGTTATGATTTACAACCTGAGTGGAATGTGCATCTTAATGACACAATGCACATTTTCAGCCCCTAAAGTTAAAATGCTTGACATTTACGGACTATAAGACGCTACTTTTTTCTCAGGCTTTGAACACCGCAGCTTATGCAAGGTTGTGGCTAATTTAGGGATTTTTGTTGTTGATGGGCTAACGAGCTTCATGCCACCAAAACATTTTGCTTCATCACACCCAGGCGCTCACATAGCTGCCCAATACACGTCTCTCTTGGGGGGTAGCGATCAATGACTTCCTGGTAGACTACTGTATTTTTTGTTTTTATCAGCCGTGTTACAGGCACTGTTCAGATTTTAATTTTATTTTTTACTGTATTTGTTCGTGTTATTGGTACGTATTAAAATAAAATAAAAATCTTTCTGTGTAAATATCTCATGTTACAACGTGAAAACCCATGGCTTATTGACAAGTTTGGCCTATTTATGTAAAATTTTAATTCTCCTTTTAAATTTAGTGTGCACGGCTTATATTCAGGTGTGTTTGTGAAACAAACAAAAGATTCATTTCTGTAATTTCAAAGTGTAGGATTCTTTTTCTTAGAAATATTTTTCAAAAGTTCATTAATGTGAGGACAAAATGGTTTGTTCATATTTATCTTAACATTGTCGCATTGCTTTTGAAAATGTTTCAGAAAAAAATGAATATTTGTCTTTATGTTAGAAAGTTAGCACAAACAAAACAGATATTACCAGTAAATGTAATGTGTGTCGAGCTTTATAAAAAAGAGCTTTTGCAGAGAAAGAACTGCATTTACAACTACCGTAATTGTCTGACTTTAGAACGCACCTGTCTCTATGCTGAACTTATTAAATAAAAGATAAATCATAATTTCATACATAAATGACGCTCCGGTTATTTAGCCGCGGACATCCATCGTTCATCATCAGAATCTGTGCCCTCACACTGCTCCAGCGTAATGTGCAGCTTTGTTGTAGTACAAGAATCAGCCAGCAGATGGAGTTTCACAGAATATAGCTTGCTTTAAACACACTCAGACTTCAAGATTGTCTCTTTCAAAATAAATGGACATTATTTCTGCTCAGCACTGCTCATATGAGGAAGAACAGCCCTCTCTCCCTGTTATTTTTTTCTCCCTCCCGTTGTCTCCTGCACTGTTTAATGCCCATTTAAGCTTAAATGAGATACTGGTATTTAAACACATACAGTATTTAACATACACAGAATAAAAAAAAACTTTTATTTAAATATGTACCAGTCTTGACTGACTTGTTTAAAAATAAATCTGACGACTTGTCCACTGCTGTACTCTCATGGATGGAAAGGGGAGGACGGAAGCTCCTTTCGCTGCCTCGTGTTCGGATGTAGGAGATCCCGGTATTTTAATGCAAATTTTCTTTTATTAAAACACGTTACAGACTTGACTGCTTTTGCGTCTTCAATCCTGACCATCAACATAATGCAGCTACGAGCAGCAGATCTGTTTCCTACTCGACAGCCGATGGTTTTATCATGAAAGTTGCATCATAAGAAATTCTCTGTGCATTTTACTTTATCACAGAACAAATGAACAGGTCTGTGCATGAAGCACAAAACATGATACACAACACGGGAACGATCTGAAGAAATTATTGCACGTCTGTCTTGGGGGGTGGTCAAGAGTACCTCATTGGTCATTCAGGTTAGACTTCTGGTCACATGATGACATTGTGGGTGGAGTTATGGTAGGCAATTTGAAACCGTGAGCAAAAGACCTTGAACATCTGATTAACTGAGGGCATTCTGTCTGAGTCACAAACACCTGCCCCCATGAGGGGCAGGGTGCTGGAAGCCACGAGCGCCCAGCTCTGTCAAAAGAAAATATTAGTCAGTGGCAGGAAGCTACTGAGATGGCAGGAAGTCCTTCAAAATAAAATATTAATATTGAAAATGATGGGAAAAAATACATAAATAAGACACTCCTGCATATAAACCACGGGGTGCAAAGTGCAAGACTAAAGTAGCAGCTTATAGAAGGAAATTATAGTAAATAAGGTGAAAACAAGCCAATTCAGGGTTATTGCAATGGATAGTATTAAAAAAGTGTATAACTATAATGTCTTTGAAAAGTTCTCTGTTTTTTTTTTTTTGGGTTAAATATTTATGCTACTTCAAAGTCTTTAAAAATAAATTTATTTTAAATTTAATATGAATAAAACGTTAAATGTTTGAGGGACATTTTTAAAAGGAATAAAAAGAATATGCTGCATTTTATAACTGATCTGGGGTGTTCCTCTGTCGTGATGTGAGACTAGTCTTTAAAACAGTTTGGTTTTAAATAATGGAAAGTGTTCACTGGAAAAGAAAATAGATACATTTATGAGGCTTAAATTTTCAAATTCCACATCAGATCTTGGTGAAAATTGGTCAGTAACATCTGGAGGTGTTCAGCAGTCAGCCTGAAGAGAGACTGGTCTCTGGAAACTTTATGGTTTTGTTTTAGTATTATTGGAAACTTCATGGAAAACAAATTAAACTTCTCACATAACGAACAAACAAATGACCACACAAAACAGTGACAAAAGTAAAAATATTATGGATCCATATTCCCAGGTGGACATTAAAAATTATTTTATAACATAGCAAGAATGATGTCATTCACAGCTTTTATTTTGAAAACATCTCACAAATGTTACTACCGTAATTCATAGTGTTTGTGTGCACAGCAAAACTGTCATTTTGGAAGTGGAGACTGGCTTGACGACTGTTTTACTGCCTGACGTTCTCAGAGTTGGGGCAGGAGCTACATGTCAGACCACCACCAACCACATGTTTTTTTTCTGTTACAGATGAAGTTCATGTTAATAAATGGTGTGAAGCTGAGAAGAGTTCCTGGGTGAGCGATTCATCAGCTCGCTGACATCGAACCAAACATCAGGGTTACACAGGTATGTATTTATTTACTGCAGTCTAAAGTGAAGTGTGGAGCTAAGCTGTGTTAGGAACTGTTTGGATCCTGCAGTCAAGCTGTCCACGTTTCAGACTTGTTGAAATAAATCTTGCTATTTTTCACAGCTTGTTACGTCATCATGTTTTGTTCAAAGTCAACTAGAATAATAAACTTAATAATAATAAACTTTCATTGTATAGCACCTTCCTACAATGCCTTGCATTGACCAAGGTGCTTAACAGGACAGAAAATATAAAACCGGTACAATAAATCAGTGAAAATAGAATAAAAAAACAACAGCAATAAAAGAAGGCAATGGAAATAAAAATGCTACATACTAAAATACCAAAAGTAATAAAAGTTACACACTGAAAGCTTTTTTGAACAAGTGGGTCTTCAGTCTGGTTTTGAACAGAGTCAGATCAGAGGTGGCACGCAGCTCAAGGGGGAGACTGTTCCAGGCTTTTGGGCCGGCAACAGAAAATGACCGGTCTCCCCATTGTTTGTACCTTGAGCGAGGCACCTCCAGCAGGTGTTGACTGGCAGATCGTAAATCTCTGCCGGGCTGATGGACTTTCAAAAGTTCTGAGATGTAGAGAGGAGCAAGTCCATTCAGAGCTTTGAAAACAAACAGGAGCAGCTTGAACTGTATCCTGAACTGAACCGGGAGCCAGTGTAGAGAGGACAGGACAGGAGTGATGTGTTCATATTTTCGTGTGTTGGTCAAAAAGCGGGCGGCAGAGTTCTGTACAAGCTGTAAACGGGAGATGGAGGATTGAAAATGTATAGAAAATGTATTCCTCTACACCAAATTATCCAGGAATTCAGAAATACTGTATAAACTTTCTGGTACAGGTAGTCCCCGATTTACGAGCGAGATCCGTTACAACGAGGCGCTCGTAAACCGGAAATCTCGTAATTTGGAACGGTTGCCATGTCTCTCGTAAGTCCGGAATTTCGCTCGTAAATTGGAACGGTTTCGCTAGCGCGACTACAAACACTCGTTTTTCATCAAAAAACTGCTTATGAGTGCATAAAAATGATCGGAAACGTGTGTCCATATGTTTAGCTAACTAACTGTGGTGAAAAAACACATGAAAACTCAGTATTTTTTGCGTTTTTTCCAAAAATTCGCCAGCTCGTAAGTCTGGAACCTCGTAGATCAGAGCGCTCGTAATTCGGGGACTACCTGTATATTAGTTTAAATATTTGTTGACATATCATCAGAACAGTCACTTCAATACTGTCCATTTATCAAAATGCTCTAACAAACAAAAACTCACATCATCAACAAGTTTAATTCAAAAGACTATTGTAAGCAGTTTTACTGTGATATATTTACTGGTACATGCACAGACTGTCATAAGAACTTCTGTAACTCACTAGGAAAGATAAGTTTAATTTTAATTTTCGTCCTTCAGATTATGAACTCTTGTTTGACACAGGTGTTGATAAATTCCAGAAGTTTGTTAAACTCAGTTCTGGTGGTTTTGGAGTGATGACAGGATGCATCCATGCAGCCTATGTGAATTATAATTCTGTGGACAGAGGGTGGGAGTGTGTGCAGGCTGGGGAGTTTTGCAAGAATGATGAGGACTGTGGCTCCTTGGATACAAAGTGTAATGGCATTGAAGTAATGAATATATTGTGGGACTGAATAACCATAAATGAGCGTGGTCGGATGAAAAAGGGTGTGAAGCAGTGCTGGGCAGCGCTAATCCAAAAATTAGTTCCGCTATTTCTAAAGCACTTATTAATTTATTTAGGTCCGCAATTTCAAAAGCGCTTATGTATTAGCAACGTTAGCGGACGCTAATAGGCTAACGTGCTAATGGCGAACTACTTTTTTAAATCCAGCAGATTTGACCATTTCGTGAACTCTCAAGCTCAGAAAAACTTGTCCTATAACGTCAGCTATGAAATATATTTTTTCTCAGCAAAGAAATAATTGTTTTTACCGTGTTTTCTTGGAAAGTCCTTAGCTTCTGTGGCCACCGCCATTTTGAAGAGAGGACAAATGGCGAACTACTTTTTTAAATCCAGACGCGTCGCATAGGCCGCTGAGAAACATCCATAAGTTCACCCTCCATGTTAAAAACTCTTCGTCTGACTCTTCGAAAACAAGCAATAAGGCTGCAGAGTAACACACTGGCTGCTAACTGCTAACTCTCTAGCCAAGACACTGAGGGGGGACGCTTTTTTGTCACGGCCCACATCCGGCGCTGACAGGATATGGTCTGTTAGCAGTCGTCCGGTTGATTTAAGAGCCCGTAAATAAGTTTTTTCATTTTTACTGATAGATAATTAGTTATTAGCGGTACTGCATTTCAATAAAAATAGCGCAAATCCGCTTATGAATTATAAAAGTTAGTCAAGTGCACTGGCTCTCCTCAAGGATGTGTGTTAAAGTCAAAGTCAAAGTCAAAGTCAACTTTATTGTCAGATCTGCAATATGTACTGTACAGGACATACACAGGACCGAAATTGCGTTTCTCTCAGTCCCTCGGTGCAACAGTAAACATCTAAACATTGAAACACTGAAACATATAATAATAGACATAAGCATAAAATAGTAAAACTAACACTGTCCTGAGTTTTTTGCATAGTGGTATAAGAGTATGAAAATTTACACCAACTCTAAAACTAAAACATTAAACATTTAATGAACATAATACTGTCCTGAGTTTTTGCATACTAGTATAAAAAAAGAGTATAAAAAGTATAACTAAAATAAACTAAAGGTTTCTAGCATTGACATTTGCAAAGTGGCAAAGCAGCGTATGAGTTAATGTACACAGTATATGTATGAGGTAGTAGTTGATGTTGTTATAGAGGCAAAAAGTGGCATATGCAGTAAGGCACATTGGGCATCCCTAAATAAGACCGTTCAGAGCACACTGTATATGTATCAGCAGTGGTGTAGATATTAGAGTAGTCAAGTCAAGTCAAGTCAAATTTATTTATATAGCACAGTTAGAACAGATAAACTGTTATCAAGGTGCTTATGTAGAGTAGTGTAAATGTAAACAGTAGTAATTACATGTAAGCAGTAGTAATAAAAGTAAACAGTATTAATAAATGTAAACAGAGAATGTAAACAGTATTATGATTATAGGCAGTGATGTAATACAAACATTAGTGCAAGTATGAGAAGTAGTGCAAACTGTATGAGCACATGACCGAGAGTTTAGTGAATAACCCGTTTGATGACACAGAGTCCAGTGTTAAAATCTTTGTGTTGTGTGGTAATGTGTGAGAAAGTTTTAGTGTTAAGGCAGTTCAAATGGGAGGGGGGGCAGAGCAGGCAGAGTGTTTAGCATCCTGACTGCCTGATGAACAGAGCTGTCTCTCAGTCTGCTGGTTCGAGCCTGGAGACTCCTCAGTCTCCTCCCTGATGGCAGCAGTCTGAAGCAGCTGTGTAGTGGGTGTGTGGGATCACCTGCCATGCAGTGGGCTTTCCGAGTGAGGCGTTTGCTGTGTAAGTCCTGCAGTGAGGGGAAGGAGGTGCCGACTATCTTCTCAGCTGCTCTCACAATGCGCTGGAGGCTCTTGCGGCAGGATGCAGTACATGCACCAAACCACACAGTGATGCAGCTGGTCAGGACACTTTCTATGGCACCTCTGTAGAAGGTGCTCATGATGGGGGTTGAAGCTCCAGCCCTTTTCAGCTTGCGGAGAAAGTAGAGACGCTGGTGAGCCTTCTTTGCCAGTGCTGCAGTGTTCCTGCTCCAGGACAGGTCCTTTGAGACGTGCACTCCCAGGAACTTGGTGCTGTCTACTCTCTCCACTGCGGTGCTGTTGATGGTCAGAGGGGCATGTTGGGCATCCTTCTTCCTGAAGTCCACAACAATCTCCTTTGTCTTCTCCACGTTGAGAGTGAGATTGTTGTGTCCGCACCACAAGGCCAGGCGGCTCACCTCGTTCCTGTAGTCCGTCTCATCGTTGTTGCTGATGAGACCCACCACTGTTGTGTCGTCCGCAAACTTGATGAAGTGGTTGGAGCTGTATGATGGTGTGCAGTCGTGTGTTAGCAGGGTGAATAGAAGGGGGCTCAGCACACATCCTTGTGGGGCCCCTGTGTTCAATGTGATGGTGCTAGATGTGTTACTCCCGACCCGTACTGTCTGTGGTCTCCCGGTCAGGAAGTCTAGCAGCCAGTTACACATTGAGGTGTTCAGCCCCAGACTGTCCAGTTTAAGGATGAGCTGTTGGGGGATGATGGTGTTAAGCCCTCTTCTGTTCACTCTGCTCACACATGATTGTGCAGCCACCCATCCAGGCTGTCATATTGTAAAGTTTGCAGATGATACAGCTGTGGTGGGCTGCATCACGAACAATGATGAGTCCAGCTACAGGTAGGAGGTGGAACACCTGGAGAGCTGGTGCAAAGACAATAACCTTCACATAAATGTGAAGAAGACAAAGGAGATGATTGTGGACTTCAGAAGGAACAAACACACCCACACCCCACTGAACATAAGTGGATCTGCAGTGGAAGTGGTCTCCAGCTACAAGTACTTGGGTGTACACTTGAATGATAACCTCAGCTGGAGCAACAACACCACCAGCCTGATCAAGAAAGGTCATCAGAGACTCTACTTCCTCAGACGGCTGAGACGAGCTGGTCTGAGTAGCCCGGTCCTCACCTCCTTCTACAGGTGTGCAGTGGAGAGCATCCTGTGCTCCAGCATCAATGTGTGGCATGGAGGTTGCACAGCTGCGGAAAGAAAAGCTCTGCAGAGAGTGGTGAAGGCTGCACAGAAGTCTGTTGGAGTCAGTCTCCCCTCTATCACAGACATTTACACCTCCAGATGCAGGAAGAAGGCCACCTGCATCATGAAGGACCCCACTCACCCTGCACACACACTTTTTGCCCCACTCCCCTCAGGAAGGAGGTTGAGGAGCATTAAGTGTAGAACCACTAGACTGAGGAACAGCTTCTACCCTGAGACTGTTAGACTCATGAATAAACAAATAATAAGAATAATCACTGAAAAATATCACAACATGCTGATACTGATCTGTTTTCTTGTTGCTGTGTTCATCTGTGACCATTTGCTCATACAGACTCATGTTCGTGCGGCTGTCTGTTATGATTTTGTTTTTCTATTACATTAGTGCTTAGTGTATTTCTAGTTGATATTTTTCTTAGTCAATCCTAGATGTTATTACTGTTTTTCTCTTACATTTTGTTGTTGGATGTAACTGGGACCCTGTGTTCATAATCTCATTTCATCACATGCACCACATGCGGTGCAAATGACAATAAAGATTCTCTGACTCTGACTCAATCCGCTGTAAAGCTAACAAATTGTTTAGGTCCGCTATAAGCGGATTAGCGCTTTAGCGCTCCCAAGCGGTCTGGCGCCCACCTTTGGTGTGAAGAGATGCTGATGGTGGACAAATGAGGCTGTGTGTAGGGGAGGGGTGGTGGAGATTTGAGGACGATTTTGCACCAGTGACAAAGACAGTGGAAAAGGACAGGTGAGCTGTGGCACTAGTATGATCTGTTTTGTGGAGACACAGTGAGGCCTGGTACAGGAAGTTCGGAGGGGGGAGTATTTTGAAGAAAAATTGAAGTTAATGAGTCCCCGAGGCTCAATGGGGTTAACCTGTGTAAATAAAAGTTGAATTAAAGTTTGCTGTGGACTTTGGGCATCCCCAGCCAGGAGGGAGAAGTCTTGCAGACTGAAAGTGTCACATCAGTTTTTCAGCTGGATGCTATGATGCACTGAATGATGGGGGTGTTTGTCTCTCCAGTTGTGAGTAATGCTCCAGGACTGGGTTGTAGGCTCAGAGGGAGTGGAGGTGGCCACAAAATTCAGCTTTGTTGACATTGTGAATGCTTTTGTGATGCTCTCATTTTGTTTGGATTTGTTTTTCTTTTTATTGGCTTGTTTTTTTATTGGCTTACAGATGCATCATGTGACTTTTTAATTTACTGCACCTTTGCAGCTTTGATTAATAAAAGGTGTGTGCTCCTTCAAACATTTTTCTGGGTAAGTGAGGTGAAGCAACACGAAACCAAATTCAAGCGTCACGTTTAATGCTGAGCCAAAAGTGAACTCTGTTAACAGGTTATGGGCCCAGAGTGTTTGAACAGTTTGGAAAAATGAACAGAAGAGAAAAGGAAATGGCAGCCAGCCGATGGTCAAGACTTCTTTTTGATGGAGATGAGAAAAACTACAAATTATGGGAAACAAAGTTTCTAGGACATCTTCGATTACAAGGGCTCAAAGACAGTAACGTGCAGAGGGGGGGCTAGGGGGGCTTGAGCAACTGCCCCTTTTGCTACTTGCCCCCAAGTGCCCTTTTGGTCAATTTTTTTTCCTATTCCTAAGCCCTCCTCTGACACATAATAACATGTACTAAAATTGTTTATTTTATTTTATTATTTTTATTATTATTATTTTTCTTTTGTATTTTGCAAGAAAAACAACATAATAAGCCCTCCGGTCACGTACCAACACTACATTCCCCACAATGCAACAGTAGTAGTAGGGGTGGGGTCAATCCAATCCGGAGTCGTGTCTCATGAACCCAGAGTAAGACCTGCCTCACATTCAGGAAATCCCTTTTAGTTTGCAGCCAGCTACAACGTGTGGATTGAGTGAGTAGCACTTTAGCTAACAGCTAGCCAACTTTTCATCGTAACATGTCCGCTAAGTGGAAGTATTTTACACTAAACACTGCAAGACAGCAACGTGCAATGTCTGCAGAGCCATAGCGCCACATTAAACTGCGGTCAAGTTAGTTTTACGTTGGACATTCGAGCTCCGGGGCTTCAGTGGGATGCCACACTCGCTGAACCGAAACAGGGAGAATGACTGCGCCCAGCTGCGTCCAGTCCGATCCGCCCTCTGACCGTCTCGTAGGACGGACAGGCGGAGAGCGGCTGACCGAAATCGGAGCGCCCGTCCCGGATTGAACAATAAAAACACACCACTGAAGCCACAGAGCTCAAATGTTCACCGAGAAGTTGCTAAACTTCATCATGATTAATGACCAACAGCTATCAGCTGTAGAAAATGAAGGATTTCACAGCTTGATACTTGCAGCCAACAGTAAACAATCATAAAAAAGCATCTTAATTAAAAATCACAAGAAATCTGTATTAAAAAAAACAAAACGTAACATAAACGGCTACATTATAAAACAGTGTAAAATACTTCACACACAAACAGAGTGGTGTAGTGTACGTAGTCCAGTGCAGCGAGGACTGCCCAGACTGCTACATTGGAGAAACTAAGCAGCCTCTTCACAGAAGAATGTCTCAACACAGGAGAGCAACCTCCTCTGGACAGAACTCAGCTGTTCACCTCCACTTCACGGACAAGGGTCACTCTTTTGAGGACCAGAATGTTCAAATTTTGGACCGAGAGCATAGATGGTTTGAGAGAGGTGTGAAGGAAGCTGTTTATGTTAAGAGAGAAAAACCTTCTCTTAACAGAGGAGGAGGTCTGAGATTTCAACTTTCCAAGACTTATAACTCAGTTTTGGGGCTGATTCCCAAATGTTTTACACCGGATGGGAGCAGAGGTGTCTTGTCTGTGAATTAGACTAGCAAAGTTTTTTGAGAAACCTCTGTTGTTGGGTTGTGAGGTGTGTTTTTGTCAATTTACATACAGTTGTGTGTCTTCTGTCAGAGACCTCAAGGGAACCCCCTACTGTTAAGGTGTGATCTGTCAATTTACATGTATGTGTTACCTCAGCTTGCAATTTACATATGTTGGTGCGTGACTCCTAAGAATGTTATAACTCGCTTCTTCCATCTTCGAAACATCTCCAGACTTCGCCCATCCCTAACTTTTTCCGATGCTGAGAAGCTCGTCCATGCTTTTGTCTCCTCCAGGCTCGACTACTGCAACTCCCTGTTTATTGGAATCCCTGGCAAAAACCTTCAGAAACTTCAATATATTCAAAACAGTGCAGCAAGGATCTTGTTGAGAGTTCGTAAATTTGAACATATTACGCCCATTCTCCATAACCTTCATTGGCTTCCTGTCGCCTACAGAATTCAGTACAAAACTGCTCTCATTACACATCAATGCTTACATGGAGCTTCACCAGATTATCTGAAGGATATTCTTATTCCATACTGATCCACCCGTTCACTGCGGTCACAGAACAGTAATCTCCTTCACATTCCGAGAGCCAAATTAAGGACCATGGGAGACTGGGCTTTCAGTGTGGCTGCCCCCCGCCTGTGGAACTCTCTTCCTGACTGTCTGAGAGCCCCACAGTCTGTGGTTGACTTTAAGAGCGGCTTGAAGACCTTTCTTTTCAACCGAGCATACTCTACCTCCTCATGATTCTACTTTTGATCTTAGTTGATACTGTTATTGATTTTACTTGTTTTATTATTTGTTTTATTGACATTTAATTTCTGTTGCACCGTGTAGCACTTTGAGATTTTCATTA
>JBBPBX010092553.1:0-13716 GCA_038048925.1 Garcialebias charrua
ATAATTGGCCCAATAAATAAATACACATGAAATTATTTATGAACATACATAGATGTATGTATGAACACACACACATTAACATCATTACTATACATTTTTCCATTTTTCTTATAGATGCATTTACCGGTATGCATCTTTAAATGTCTTTATAGCTTTATAATAAATTTCATTCAATAATTTTTATTTTGTTGTGTTGTTTTTTTATATTTTTGCCTCTTCTTTTTTTCCTTTAAGTTAGTAATTTCTGCGTCATTATGCAGATGAGGAGGGTCTGTGTCCTAATGCATCAGTTTGGTTAGCATTACACTGAGTTTGATTAATGAGGCAGAAATACATGAGGTGGCATAGAAATAGTATATGTTAATTATACATATAAAGTTATAAATATATAATTTGTTGTAGCTATACAAATATAATAAATATGAAATGGTAATTGGAGCTTATTTATATAGCACTTTCTAGCCCCCTGTGAGGGGCCCCAAAGCGCTTTACAATACCAACCATCCACCCATTCATACACACATTCATACACCGGTTGCGGCAGACTGCCATGCAAGGCGCCTTTCCAGTCCTATTGGTAGCAACTTGGGGTTAAGTGTTTTGCCCAGGGACACAACGATACATGGTGTGGGGAACCGGGATTCAAACCTCCAACCTTCCGATCGGGGGACGACTGCCATTACCGCTACGCCACGGCCGCGTAAAGTAAATGAAAAAAAAAAAGTAAAGTTCCCTCGTAAAGTAAATGGTGCACTTTAAGTGTTCATATTTATTTATTTGGATATGTGTATTTTTCATCTTTTAAATTTAATTGGATGATTTCTGATCCTTTACATCTTTCTTCCCCAAGGAAAAGTAATAGAGCAAGATCATAGTAACAGCATTGAATGCATTCACATGTTATCTACATTATAATCTGTATTTCTAAGTGGCCCACATAAAGCTATTTTCTTCTTGAGGCCTAATTGTACATGTGCCATGGCTTGGTTACAATAAGCCAATAAGAGAGAAGGTCATGAAGCACAAACTAGGATATGAAGACTCTTCACTGCATTGAGCCCATAATGTAACTGTTACTGTATTTGGCATTGTTAATGTTAATTCTGAACCTAATGTACATTTTTAATCTAGCTATTTTCATGTAACACAACCTTTTTATTGATGTTTCAGATTACGATCACCTACGACAGTCACTGTAAGAGGTCACTGACATGCCAATCTGACATAGCTGGGATTGTGGAAAATTTGGCAAAGCAGAAGTTTGCCACAGCAGCCAATCTGATATCAAGACATAAAGAATTGATGGACCACTTACAAGCCAGTGTTTTGGAGGTTGTGGAGGCTGAATGTGTGGCCCTCTGTAACAAGGCAAACAATTTCATGCTGTGGAGAGCAAGTGGTCTGGACCTGCAAACATTTTCCTTTCAAGCGTTGCATGATGACCTGAAGCGGCTGTCCCCTTTCTTGTTCAGCATCATCTCCAAAGTTGCTAACAACTCTCTACCTCACATTTGTGCTGCAGCCTCGGTAGCCTTACGGGGAAGAGAACACTGTTTATCTGCCCTTGCATACTATGTGAATTCGGTGTTGCTCTATGGTGGAGCAAAAAAGGCAGCTTTCCAGCGACTGGCCAAGTTGGGCATCTGCACAACACACTCCAATGCAGTTGGAAAACAAAAAGAAATGGCCCAGTACTGCATGCGCCCGGTGATGTGTTTAAAAAAGGACTTGGAGTCATTCCACAAAAAGCAAAGCAAAGACCAGTTGTCATCAGGTTAGTTTGTGTAACCCATTTCTTATGTTAAATTTATGTAAAACTTTGTGTTAGACTTTTTAATTTTTTTATCCAAATGTAATTTTAACTTGAGTCATTTTGTTTTCCCTGAAGACATGGCACAAAGCTCCACCACAGAGACAACTGGGAAGTCTGCAAAGGAGTTTGATGCACCGGACGTCTTCTCATTTAGTACTCTGACTGACGAAGAGATGGCTGATTTGGGTGTAGCTCCATTGGCTGCCCCAGTACATCCAGCATCTAGTGCACCTCCTACATATTCAATCATATTTGACAATCTGGACTTTTACATTCAGACTCATCATCAGTCTATCACTCAAACCAACAAGTCCATACACTGGGTACACCACATGTGTGTCATCAACAGAGTGAACTCACTGCACATGGACAATGTGAAACCGGCAAATTCTTTGGTCGATTACGATCTTGGGCAGTCTCTTCCAGGACCAGATGTTCAAGCTAATATGCGCCGGGAATTTGTTGTGTTGGGAAGCCGTATCCTGACAACTTATCTTGATGCATTCAAGCAACTCTCAAATGTAGTTGTGCACCACATCCCTCACCAGTTCTCTGAAGAAATGGCCCGTCCTTCAACACATGTATGTTATAACACATTATCGGATCAAAATGATAAAATCATGGACTATATTGAAAATATGAAAGTTAAATGAAATGCATGCTGGATTGAGTCAAGTAATTATTATGCACACTAACATTTATTTTTATTTTTCAATTCATATTTATAGTACCCACTAGGACTTTTATTCAAGGATGAGACTCGCACCGCTGACTTAGTGGATGTTCTCCAGCATCTTCAGAGGGAGTAAGTAACAAGCAAGTTTATTAATTGTTTATTCATTTTTACAAACATAGGTTTCATTTATATGAAATAGGGTGTGTTCCAACTATAGGGGGATCACACTCTTAAGCCTCCCTGGTAAGGTCTATTCAGGGGTTCTGGAGAGGAGGGTCCGTCGGATAGTCAAACCTCGGATTCAGGAGGAGCAGTGTGGTTTTCGTCCTGGTCGTGGAACACTAGACCAGCTCTACACCCTCAGCAGGGTCCTGGAGGGTGCGTGGGAGTTTGCCCAACCAGTTTACATGTGCTTTGTGGACTTGGAAAAGGCATTCGACCGCGTCCCTCGGGGGGTTCTGTGGGGGGTACTCCGGGAGTATGGGGTACCAGGCCCTTTGATACGGGCTGTTAGGTCCCTGTACGACCGGTGTCAGAGCTTGGTCCGCATCGCTGGCAGTAAGTCAGGCTCGTTTCCTGTGAGAGTTGGACTCCGCCAAGGTTGCCCTTTGTCACCGATTCTGTTCATAACTTTTATGGACAGAATTTCTAGGCGCAGCCAAGGTGTTGAGAGGATCCGTTTTGGTGGCCTTAGAATCGCTTCTCTGTTTTTTGCAGATGATGTGGTCCTATTGGCTTCATCAGATCGTGATCTACAGCTTTCGCTGGAGCGGTTTGCAGCTGAATGTGATGCGGCCGGGATGAGGATCAGTTCCTCCAAATCCGAGGCCATGGTCTTGAGCCGGAAAAGGGTAGCATGCCTTCTCCAGGTCGGGGAGGAGGTCCTGCCCCAAGTGGAGGAGTTTAAGTATCTCGGGGTCTTGTTCACGAATGAGGGAAAACTGGAGCGTGAGATCGATAGGCGGATAGGTGCAACGTCTGCAGTGAAGCGGGCGCTGTACCGGTCTGTCGTGGTGAAGAGAGAGCTGAGTCAAAAGGCAAAGCTCTCAATTTACAGATCGATCTACGTTCCCACCCTCATCTATGGTCATGAGCTCTGGGTTATGACCGAAAGAACAAGATCTCGGATACAAGCGGCTGAAATGAGTTTTCTCCGCAGGGTGGCTGGACTCTCCCTTAGAGATAGGGTGAGAAGCTCAGTCATCCGGGAGGGACTCGGAGTAGAGCCGCTGCTTCTCCACATCGAGAGGAGCCAGTTGAGGTGGCTCGGGCATCTGGTTAGGATGCCTCCTGGACGCCTCCCTGGTGAGGTGTTCCGGGCATGTCCCACCGGGAGGAGACCCAGAGGAAGACCCAGGACACGCTGGAGGGACTATGTTTCTCGGCTGGCCTGGGAACGCCTTGGGATTCCCCCAGAGGAGCTGCTCCAAGTGGCTGGGGAGAGGGAAGTCTGGGCCTCCCTACTTAGGCTGCTACCCCCGCGACCCGACCCCGGATAAGCGGATGAAAATGGATGGATGGATGGATGGATGAGGTTTCATTTATATTAACAATTATTTCACTAAATACATTTCAATGTATTTTATATCAATGCTTTTCCTCCCCGATTACTCTAAACACATGTAAGAGACACATTACAGTGTTTCAATTGATAATCAAATACAATTACTTCTTCAGATATGTTCCAAAGTGCCCCGATGGAATTCAGAAGATTTTGGTTGGGGGTGACAGACTTACTGAAGGCAATTGCCGGAATGTCCAGTTGGCCTTTTCTGAAGGAGAGACAGAGGATGAACGTCTAGAGGGCCTTGTTTTCAAGTTTGAAGACTGGCACGCCATCCGTAATCTCTTTGAGGTTTGTGAGCATTTTGTTGAATAAAAGCTCACTCATGCCCTATATTCCTGTTTATGAAACCCACTGTGTTTTAGATAAATGATGGTGTCTGATAATTGTCCTACTGAATGTTTTATATGTGTTGTTATATGCATTACAGATATATCATCAGATCTTTTTTAATGAAACATCTGCAAAAGACCACAGCACAGTCCTTGCCAACATGAATCTGTTGAGGTAAAAGTGAAATACTTAAAAAGACAAAAGTAATTTGTTCACATTCAATCCAGTTTATATTTGTTATGCTAAATTGTCTCTGTTTTTACATGTTTTTAAAGGAGTCTATCCTTTAAGATGATGTTCATCAACCATGAATTTGGTGTGGATGTACAGTATGAACTGTGTGCGTGTGTCCAAGAAAGCTAAGCCACCATGAATTCGGCTGCTTTCCATCGGGGCTGTATGGGTAAAGGTTTTAGACCACTAGCTATTGGAACAAATAACAATCTAACACTATAATAAATTTGTGCAATTTCATAGCTGGAAAATGTTGAAGGATATTAAAATCTATCATTAATTTGCACAAATAACAGAAGTCACCATTTTGAAAATTAATAAAATTGATTCTCAGTTTTAAAGTGATGAATTTTTATCCATAGCAATTGTTTGAATATGTTAAAATGTTACAGATGGGATTTCCATAACTGATTTTTAATTTATAGGTGTACCAATGCTAAAAAAGGTCCGCACACTTCATACAATGCCTACAAACACTTTGTGAAGATTGATACAACAGCACTATTCCTGGCAGCAGCTATGGAATATTTCCATTTGGATGATGTCACAGGTTTGTATCTGTTTAACTGTGTGTATGTATGACATCATTGTCGTTGATACACCGTCGTAAGGAATGTATTTAAAAAATATAATTTCCTTTTACAGCCACTACTGATGTAGTACCAGAACATGTCCTGCAGGGGTCTGAAGAGCAGAAGAGAACCTGGCTCCATGACTCTGTGGCAAAAGTTGTTGACACATTTCTGACATCAGCAGATACACTTGAGCTGTCGGCTGCAGTGACTGAAGCAGCAAGTACACCACAACACACTGGAAAGGAGAAGCTTCCTTGCCGTCAGCCTGGTTGTAGTAGAGTGTACATCAACAAAAAGAGCAGAGAGAACCATGAAAACAAAGTTCACCATCTTGTCATGCCATCTGTGCCACCTGCTGAGACTGCTTCCTTTAGTGTGGCAGACCACAAAAAGCAACACACTGAGGCCAGGCTTTTCTTTGGATTTCTGCTATGGGACATGTTGGATGCAGTAAAAGAGGGAGATGGGGAGCGTTTGATTAGGCTTTATAAGGTGGCACTGCTTATCTTCAAAGCTTACAGGCACACTAAATATGCATATAGCACTTTGCTATTAACAGTCCAAGTCAATGACACTTTGTCCCCTCAGGTTGCACATGATGTAATTTGGAACAGATTCTGGAATGGCAGGGGGGGCAAAGGAAAAAACATTCCACTGGATCTGCACCTTGAGCATCTCAATAACTTCCTAAAATCATTTCTGAGGAACAAAGGCACCAATCTGACAAATGACACAGCTGACAGGGTTAGCAGGTCTGTTGGTGTTTTAAAAACCATGATGGAAACAGCAGACAGAGAGCTGCAGTTATCCCGGCCTGTTGGCACCCACCATGCAGCTGATATGACAAATGACATTTTAACCTTGTTGCAGGTGTTCAGGAAGACGGAAGTCTTCAAATACCAACCAGGAAGACACTTCCTTGCATTCCCCAACTTCAACCGCAACATTCTGTACAGGCTAAATTACGAGGACTTATGTCAGTGGATGCGTGCAAAGCTCAAAGAGTGGAGGGCTGCACCACTTTAATATGTATCTTGTGTTTGTAATGGTACAAGCCTAAAGTTCGATCATATGTGTACTTGGACTAGGGGTTAATTTTGTATGTAAATTCATATTTTACGTCATTGAGATTATATTCATTTCTGTGCAGTAATTACCCTTATAAACAAAAATGTTGCTAAACGTGTTATTCAGTTTCTTTCATGGCCCTGCTACACATCTTGTTGGAAAACATGCGTGATACCGTTCCTGTACACATTATAACGTAGTAACAATGTTATTACTTAAACCCTCTCTCTGAAGGTTACTTTTTTAGATTCAAATCCCAAAAAATGTGAATCATATTGCCACTTTATTTTACTGTCTACACAATTTCAATACTTTATTAATACTGCCTTTACACTGTGTATTTTTTGTTGTGCATTTTTATTATTTCTTAATTTTTGAAAGTTTTTACTGTTACATTGCACTGATAGTTCTCATACTGAAAAGATCTTGTTGCTACTGTGTAGCCTCTTTACCATTAGCCTGTGAAGGACAAGGGTCTGGTTTTAACCAGGCTACTTTACCATGTACCTCATATTATTTATGCACTGACAATGTAACTTTTTTGCGTCATGGTTACTTTAGCATCCTTCTCCCAACTCCACAATCATTTGCATACCTCACAATACTGTACAGTACTCTGAAACGAAGCAATGTAACAGTTGGCCTAAATTTGTCAAAAATAGTTTCATTTGTTGAAGTTTCAGTTACAGTGACCATCTCAAAGCTACTGTCAAGTTTGGTATTTGTTGTGTAACTAGATTAGTATGAACAAGAGTATTTTTTACTGTATGGATGCTATGGTATACTTTTATTTTCTTATGCTTATTAATAAAGTAATATTTTTAATTATATATCTGTTATTTTTACTGCTGTCATTACACAATTTTCAGAAGTCTAATCTTAATTTTTTTTTGTCTTATTCCAAAATGAAGTTACAACAGACTTATTTTTTAAATATCAAGTAGCACATTTATTAACAGTCTTGTTAAGGTAATTGACAATAAATAAATTCAGACAATATGTACAAATGTGTACCATCATGAGTACACACAGAACTAAAAACAGTAATCCCAACATCTAAAAAAGCTAAGTCTGGTCCTCTGGACATTCAAAAAAAAAAAAACAAAGCAAAAAAAAAAATCCCAACAATTTACAGCTCTGACTCTGAGCTAGTGGCATGGCTCCTGGATGCATCATCATCATCATCATCATCAGCTTTGTCGAAGTAATTACCATAATACAAATCTGGCTCAATGAAATTCCCTACCGAATCAGACTGTTGATCAACATCAACATCTTCAAACACATCACTAATGATAGAAAATATTTCTTTAGCATGGTCTAAACAGAATACAGGAAGATTGTCAATTATGTATGACAGGTGAAATATATATTGACAATGATTCAACACAGAGTCCACCAGTTGTTGACTGAAACCAGTGCATGCTTCATGTGAGGTGAAGAGTCTATTTGATGAAGTGATTAGACTGGCCCTGTAACTCTGGAGCAGATCTGCAATCAAAGACCTGTCCTCTGCTGTCACATTCCTAGATCTGCAAATAGCATTTTTTTTCTGAATCTGTTCATAATCTGGGGGGGGTTCAGTGCATGTGCTCGATGTACAAGAGCAGATAGTGTGACAGTAGGTGCAACAGCGATGACCTGGTTCTAGATGGCTGGCTTCAGCTTCAAAATGTGAATACAGCTCTTTTCTGAAACATTTGGTTTTGCCTGCCGTCAGCAGCTGCTTTACCTCTTCCTCCACCTTAAATAAATGTCCTGTGTTGTATATGATGGCATGAGATGGCTGACCATTTCTTCCAGCCCTGCCCACCTGTTGTATTATGGACTCTAAGTCACCAGGAATACCATACATCACCACATGTGAAACATTAGGAAAATTCATTCCCATTCCCAAGGCTGTAGTTGCAACAACTACACGGCAATTACCTTCCCCTCCCAGTGAAGACAACACTCGGTCCTTGTTTTGTGGGAGTGTCTTGCTGTGGAACATACCAATTAGTAGGTTTTCCTTTTTATGATCATGATCACAGTTTACCCAGGCGTAGTCTTGAAGTTCAGCTTTTAAGTATGAAAAAACTCTCCCCACTGTTTTTAACGTTTGGCAATATATAAGTACAGGTTGCATGGTTGACCCCTTGTCCTTTACAAGTTTCACAAGCCAGTCAAAGCAGCTTAGTTCATTGATGTGCACCTTGCACAATCCAAGACGGATGTTTTCCTTGTTGGGGCTGGTGATTATCTGAATGGCATTGTCCATATGAAGAAGTCGAGTGACGCGGTTTCTTGACTTGATGTCAGCAGAAGCAGTCAGTGCCAAGATTGGTGTTCCTGTTAAACAGAGAAAATTACAAAATAAACACATGATCATACAAAAAAAAAAGTTGTGTTGTGTAATACGTCACACTAGTGAAAACTTCATGAGCATCACATTTAGTAATGAACTGTGTCCAGATGACTCTTTAACCATCGCACATAGGTCCATTTTTGCACTTTTTTTTTAAAGTTTTATAAAATTTTACATAAGATCACTATCTCATCATGTGCTATTAGTGTGTTGTGTTAACACAGACAGCATATTTAATTTGATGTGCAAAAAATGCTGATGTTTTATCAGCTTTACTCCTTTTCGAAAACATCTGTTTGACTCTGCAGTCAGCTTTTGAACAATTTATAGTCACTGATTGTAAATCGTCTTTTTATTGCTCAAATACACATGCACAGACATTTATATACCATCCATTTATTTGTGTCAAATTATAAATATACACAGACACTATTTGTTTTGACTGTCTTTGTTGCCGTTGCATATATTTCAGCATTTAGGAGCAAAAATAATTAAAAACAAATGTATTTTCTATCTTTTATTAAAAGACAATTCTCACAATAACAGTTTACATTTCAAGTCGTTCTGCTAGATTTCAAGCACCTAAAATAGAGATAAGTTTGGTCAACTCACCCTCCTTGGTGATAGATCTCAATTCTCCAAGCTTGCTAAAACTCTCTCGAAATGGTGACTCACCCTTGGATGATTCTCCCCTGCAAGTGGACAGCAAAATGTGCAGGTTTTAAATCATACCATGTAGAATAACTAAAAGTGACAATGTTGGGAATGCAAAGGCAGTCTTAATTACATTTTTTTAAATGCTTGCTTACCATTTGTACATAACGTGAACCTCATCCACCACGATGCCAATGATGTTGTTCTGGTACACAGACGAGCTTAGCATCCGTCGCCACTTAGCATTGAGCAGCCAAGACTCAGGGCTCCCGAAGACCAGGCTGAAGCGTCCTTGCAAAATGTCACAGTCTTTGTTCACACCGAGCTGCCCAGCACTTACTCCTAATTTCTGTGCCTCCTTGATTTGATCCTCCATTAGGGCAAGAAGAGGTGAAACGACGATCACGATGGGGTTTGCTTCTTTAGCATTTAGCCTAGCCACCTCCTTCGATATTAACGGAGCCAACTGGAAAATTAGACTTTTGCCAAATCCCGTGGGGAGTAGGGCCACGACGTCTTTGCCAGCAATAAAATTTAATAAACATTCTTCTTGCTCCGACTTTAACATTTCAATATTTGGAAGGCTTCTCAACACAGACCGAATAGCTTCCTTCACTTCTTCCGCCATTGTTAAAAAAAACTACAGATAGATAACTGCGCATGGAATCGACGTCATTCAAAACTCCGCCCCTTCTCTTCTCTGATTGGTCCGAACAAAAATCTACCGGAGAAATCCTTGTGGATGGGGGCAGTCCCAGACTGTGAAGTGAAGGGAAATGAGAATTGAGCGGAGCTGTGCAGGAAGGCGAGGGCCAGGCTAATTTTTCTCTTAAAATGATACATTCTCTCAGTTTAAACTTTTGATCTGTGATTTGTGTTCTATTCTGAATAAAATATTAGATGTTGGCACCTCCACATCATTGCATTCAGTTTTTATTCACTATTTGTTTAGTGTCCCAACTTTTTTGGATCTGGTTTGTAAAAAACAACAACAATTAAGATTGTTATTTTCTCCCTAGCTTCATACAGTGCTCTTGATGTGTTGTGTAGAATCCACTTTGCTCATTGGGAAGAATCTTCTAAGCATATGATGTCACAATTTGGCCGATAGAAACTCTGAAAATGAAATGAAGCTATTTAGAGGACATTTAATCCGTAGGAGCTGCACTGAGTACAACAATCTATCCAGGCTTGCTCCAAACTAAAAATAGTAGGTGCACACTATCATTACAAATGCAATTACAGTAATTAATAAAAATAAAACAATTATCAGCATTTATTTCACAGTATTGCAGCAGCATGGCAGCATGACCTGTCTTGCCCTGCAGCATGAACGTGCTGGTACACCTGATGTTGAAACTAACAGGCAGACTCAGTGATGGAGGACTTTAAGGCTTTAGCTCTGTGTCTGCTTCAAGATAAATAAGAACATGCTCCACCTGTTTCAGAGCTTTTCAGATTGTTTTCAGCTTGTTTATTGATTCACCGTGAGTTGCTAGTAGATGGAGCTAAATATGCTAGTAGAAGTATCTGCAGCCACTTCTTAAACTCGTCCTCCATCCCTCCTCCGTCTGCAGCAGGATGATAATACTGTTTTGTTTAAATTAAATTCACAAAGCTCAGACTAACTTCGCGCACACTGTTCACACATAAACAAACGTAGTTTTCGCTCCTCCTGAAGTCGCGCACATATTACACGCAAAACGTCATCAAAACGATTTACTTACGTTCAGGAAATGCATGCACACTGTAAACACAATAACACCATGAGTACTGTGCACCAAAACTATTTAATGACTTACTTTTTGGTCGTATTTTGCCGTGTAGGGTGATCAGACAGCTCCTCTGCACGCCATGGGAGTCTTGCAAACTGCGCAGTGCGTACTAACTAAATACAGAGCCACTGCTGGACAGAGCAGCTGTTCGGCAGTTGTTGTTGTTGTTTTTGTTGGGGTTCGTTGACGGTGTGAAACGGAGATAACTTTTTTCTTTTCTTTCTGAGTAGCGGCATGAATGGGGTTTTAATCAGAGGGTTAGGGTTAAATGTTCAATAAAATAAAATAAAAAGTAAAATATGTGAACAAAATATTGGTGGGGACTGTCCACTAGAGGTCAGCATTGGTGGGGATTTGTCCCCACCAGTCCTTCAGGAAGTTACGCCTATGCCTGTTTATCGTTGGGGTCTAACGAAAAGCGGAAAGCCTTTTTGTTCAGACCTAGACCCAACTGTTTCTTAACCAAGGTTCCAAAGAAAGCTTGGCTGATCGCTGATTTCTCCGTCCAAGGGGACAGAACAGCATCATCGGTGTGGGATCCTTGGATCTCAACACCTTTGACTACCTGTGGTAGGTAGTGTTCGGTGAGTGCCAACTGTTTCAGCTCGCAGAGGGGGCTCTCTTGTTGGGCCTCTACAGCCTCACCTGTAGTCGAAGGTTCACCTACAGGGATTGTGCTCTCGTCTGAGCATTCCCTTTTGCCTTCCGCGGTGCCTGCCGTTAGACGGTCAGTGTTACCCTGTATAGGCATATCGATCGGCAGTGGTTGACTCACTCTGGTCCACATTGTCTGATCGCCATAATCTATAATCGCGTCGAAGCGGTTTATAAAGTCTTGGCCAACCAAAAATGGGAATGAGTCCACGGTGGACACGTGTACCGGGTGGTATAGCGTCGTTTCACCAATCTGCATGTGAACCATGGCTATAGCTGTCAGGGTTGTACTCGTCTCCGAGAGACCCTGCAAAACTATAGCACATTCTCTGAGGGGTATTTCCCTGTCAACACCGTTAGCAGCCAGCCGTAGCTCTTCCAACAGTGTGGGTGACACAATGGTTATGTCAGCCCCACCATCCAAGAGGGCCTCTTTTGTGAGGACCCCTTCCAACGTGATGGACAGGTAAGCTTTCCTAGCGGGCCCCTTTCTGATAATGTTACACAGGAACCTATCAGGTTTTCTCCGACGTTTATCACGTCCACCCCTGACTGTGTGAACTTCATTTATCAGTACTGGTAGTGCAGACACACACGGGTCTGACTGTTCAGTTCGTGGCGAGCCACTATCAACGGTGAGTGAGCATTCCCCCCTTTTTCCTGACGAGGGGTCCTCGGACTCCGTAACAACGAAGTCATGGTTACAGTCAACGTTTTGTTGACTGTCACATTCTGGACTGTCAATGATTTGACTGTCATTACCCTGATTGTCAGCATCCTGACCATCGGTATCTTGGTGACCGTCAGCAATTGTGGCATTGTTGTTAATTGAGTGCTCTGAGTGTTTGTCAACGACTGTGCTGCACATTACCCCAGGCTGGTTATCCTTGTTTGTTTTTTTGAAATTCTCAACCATCAGACGTAGTATCTCTGAATCTTCTGCAGTCAAAGGTTTAGGGCCCTTTTTCTCTGCCTTTTGAGACTGTTGTCTGATCTCAGATTGTTCCTTCTGAGGTGCAGGAGGAGCAGGTCCACGGCTCGGGCGTCCCTTCCGGGACCATCCTGGTTTCGAGGGTCCCCTCTGGGACCACCCTTGGTACGGGGGTTCCTGTTGGGACCACCCTTGGTTATATGGGTTACCTCCGTACCCATAATCTTTACTCTTCGGACGTGCACCCCCCTTTTGATCTTTCTGTTCACCCTCTGTGTTTGGCTTGAACCACTTTGGGTTCTTTTTCCAGCGGGCACCTCCACTTTGTGGTTTGTCAGGTTGAAAGATCTGTTTCTTCTCGCCTTTTATAGGATAGGGAGCTGATGCACGCGTCCCTTCCAGCTCCAGCGATTGGGATTCGTCCTTCGCACTTGCGAACACCTCTACGGGTGTTCTGCATTCCATGTGGGCCTCGAAAACATTTATGGCACACTGTTTCATTTCCTTGATGGTTTTTTCTCTGAAATTAGCCATCACTTGTACCGACTGTTTTACAACAGGGTGGAGGTTTTTTCCGAAAAGGTATTTAAAACCTACCTCGTCCTCCATGCCCGGTTCATTGCGATTACCAAAGAAAGCTTGGAACATTCTCTGGTAATATGCCTGTGGATGTTCGTTTTTACCTTGCACGACCTTCTCGGCATCTGGATAGCCACCAGGCCCCATGTTTGGAGTGAACTCTTGTATAAGTGTATCACGCAAAAGTTTGTAATCTTTTTTTATGGCGTCTGGTTGGCGAACAATGAAGGCATATACGTTCCAGTCTGCAGTGAGCCTGATCAGCGCAATTTTATCAGCAGCAGTAGCATTTGGAAAATTACCCAGCTGGAAGTCAAGAGAGTCTAGGTAGGCCTTTGTGTGGATTGAACCCAACGGCCCCGGATCAAAGTGTTGAATGTATCTTGAAAGCTTTTGGAGTTCAGGTATTGGAATAGAAAGTTGAGAACCATCGTTATTCCCATTTACCTGTGATCCCTGTGCAGGTGTTGTTGTTGAGTACGCAAATCCCTGCTCCGACTGGCGGGTCTTAAC
>JBBPBX010092556.1:0-13715 GCA_038048925.1 Garcialebias charrua
AGGCCCTTACTGTCTAAATGCACAATTGTGAGTGAGCATAGGCATGGGGGGCGAGAGTGATGTCATCCCAGCCACCCATAACCATAGTGCTCACCCCAATTCCTATATGTGAATTTTATGAGGATGTTTATGAGTGAATGTCTAAGGTGTATAATAAAATTGAGTCCCAGGTGGTTCTGAACAACAGAGATGTAAAAATGTTGTAGCACACCCGAGTCTCAAAATCCCTACATGTATTAATTTGAGATGAAGAGGGCGGAGGTGCGTGGTGAGGGATAGGGAGAAAATATCTGCAGTAACAATGCTCCCACAGCGAGTCAGCTCCCCCACTGACCCTAAATACCCCCTGTAATGGTGTCGTGTACCAAAAACTAACCATCAGCCAAACTCCTTTCACACGAGTCAGGATTAATTAATTCTTCCTTTATTTCCATGTAGAACGGAGTGAAACTGCCAAAACACAAACAACTCAGGATGAGCTCAGAGCAGCTAACAGAAGTGTTTTACATTTGTTTACATGTTAGAAGTGCAACAACAATACTACCTCAATAATGAGCTGCAATGCTACATAACGGCCTAAGTAATCTTAACAGCCAGCTAGCTAGCAATGACACAGCAAATAATCAAATCGCCCGCAGGTTTTTCCAAAACTAAACATAAATTCAGTAAACAAGTTACTTATTTTCTCATATGTTAACATAAACTCTTGTCTTAGAGTATAAACTGCTACTTACAGGCATTGCTTCGAAGAACTCGACCTGGAATGCGGCGATCATACTGTACACTTGTGTTCAACTGCTCTGCCGTTAGCAAAAAACCGTTACTGACTAAATAACGTAAAAGTAAAGCAGTTCCTTAAAAGTCCAACAGATGGCAGCAACGCGCCATATAAAATAAAACACACAGTTTACAGGACACTCCCCGCCTGACATCCGTGATGTCACACTACATAAACATAACCTTTGAAACATTTTTAACTACCAGTTTCTGTGGGCATTAGGAGTACAACCTCTGAAATAGGCCTCAAATAAGTCTTTGAACCACTCCGTGTTGTCACTCTCAGTTCCACTTTGCGAACCAAACCATCGGCACTCGTGTATGAGGTGAGAACAACCGCCATTGGCCATTCATTGCGCGGTGCTTGACTGTCCTTTAACAGCACAATGTCCCCTTTTTGAAGATTGTGATGTCGTTTGTTCCACTTGCAACGTTGCTGTAGAGAAGACAAGTACTCACTCCTCCAACGGTTCCAAAAACTGCTGGCAAGCACCTGTACTCTTTTCCACTGACACCCAAACGAATCCTTGTTTGTGAACTCTCCACAGAGAGATGCAGCAGCTGTCTTTTGTGTGAGAAGTGTTGCAAGTGTGAGTAGGAATGGTGATTCAGGGTCTGTAGACACAGGAATGAGGGGCCTGGAATTTATAATGGCTGACACCTCAGCCATCAGCGTACACAAAACATCATATGTAAGGTGAACATGCTCTTTGCCAGCATGCCATCTAGGATCCTCCGGGCAACCCCAATCATCCTCTTTTCGGTTGAGCGTGCGACACAAGGAGGTGAGGCGCTTTGCTGCCTGCTCACGGTTGTTTGGCAGCCTCGGCCTGGGTGCCTTGAATGGCAGCGGAGCGACCCAGGTATTGTCTTTATCCCTGTACACTTGCGTCTTCATGGTCTTTGAAAAGACAGTATCTTCATATGATGGTGCTAACTTATTGTTGTTACCTGTTTCGGTAAACACAGTCTTTCCTATGCTTTGTTCTCTCGGCTCCTTTGATGATGCAGTAATACTCCAGGGGCTCTCCCCGCCGTAGTTTGCTCTCTCTTGAAGCTGTATGAATGCATCACATGATGTCATGTAAGATGGCCGACCACCAGGCAAAACAGTGGTTTTATAGGATGATACACTTGACCTGTGGGCACCTTGAAGACACACCTCCCCGACTATTACCCAGCCAAGGTAAAGCTTCTGAGCAAAGGGAGCATTCACTGGACCATTTATTTGCTGTGTGACTTTGTGCACTTGGATAACATCCCGCCCAAGGAGGAGCAGTATCTCTGCTCTGGGGTCCATTTCAGGGATTTGCGAAGAGATGGACTGAAGATGTGGCTGATGAAGAGCTGCAGCTGGTGTAGGTATTTCATACCTGTTGTTGGGTATTTGGTTGCATTCGATCAATGGTGGTAGAGCTATGCATTCTCCTCCACTTACTGGTTCGATACACAATCCTGCAGCTTTCTTCCCTGACATGTCTGTGAGCCCTGAACATGTCTTCAATGAGTAGGGGAGAACCTGACTCTGGATGTTGAACATCTCGAACAGTTCTGACTTAGCAAGAGAGCAGTTGCTTTGGTCGTCAATTACTGCATATACCCTGATGGCTTTGTCTCTTTGGCCCTGAGGAAACACCCTGGCGAGGTATATTTTGGCACAGGACATGGGTGCTTGGCTTTCACCACAAACCTCTGTGCAGTGACTACTAACAGCAATCTCGGTAGAATGATCTTCTTCGACTTCGCTGACCTCTGATGCTAAAATAGTCTTTAACTCATTTGAAAGTAGACTGGGATGCATCGCTGAGATGTGGTGTTCACTGTTGCATTCGCTGCATCTGGTAAGGACTTTGCAGTCTCTTGCAATATGGGAACAGGATGCACAGCATTTGAAACAAATCCCACAGTCTTTTAAAAACATTTTCCTTTCTTCCAATGTTTTAGCTCTGAAAACTTTGCACTTATTCAGAGGGTGGGGTTTTTTGTGGATTGGACAATACCTGCTTGGGTTGTCAGGTATGGCAGGAACAGCAGAACCATTTCCCTCTTCTAAATCTGTTTTATGCACTGTTACAGGAAATTTTGCAGCTGTGTGTTGCCCAAATGACTTAGCTTTTACTGTAGGGTGAGAACTGCTGAGAACAGCGAAACTGGGATCGTTTCTGGTACGGGCTTCATTACACACAAATGAAGCAAAATAGTGGAATGGTGGGAAACGACCATAATGCTCTCTCTTAAATCTTGAACCCTCTGTTATCCACTTCTCCTGTAGATAGTGTGGGAGCTTTTCTAGGACTGGACTAATTCCTCGAGCTGTGTCCAGGAAATCTAATCCAGGAAGATATCCATCTTCTTTTGCTGCCTGGAGTTCCAATAAAAGATCTCCCAGCTCTCTTAGCTTGTTGTAGTCCCTGCTGGCGACTCTGGGAAATGCATCAAGTCGATTAAATAATGAACTTTCAATCACTTCTGGTGCAGCGTAGCACTCATACAACCTGTCCCAGGCTTTCTTGAGAGCTGCTTTGGGGTTACTAATGTGCATAAGGCGCATCCTCTTCACATGTTCTGCTGACTCCCTTCCAAGCCACTTTGTGAGAAGATCCAGCTCTTCACTTGCTGACAGCTCTAGCTCTTGGGTTGCGTTAACAAATGCAGACACCCATGCTCTGAAGCTTTCTGGTTGGTCATCAAACCTGCTGAGGCCTGTGCTCACCAAATCTCGCCGTGCTAAATACTTGGCAATGTCAAACATTGAGTCTCTGTGACTTTGGGGATGTGAGCTGGTAACATTTGGTGATGTATAGGGCCGAGCTGCTGGATTAGGGAAGCTTGGATGTCTCGGTGATGCCCCATCACAATCATTTCCTGTGGCTGGAAGGTAATGACTGGGTGTGGATAGTTGGACATAAGCCTTTGAAGGTGTTTCCCTGTAAGCGTTCTGAAACATCTCCATGTTTTGACTTCCTCTGACTGGCTCATATGCGACGTTGGTGCTCGATACTTTCTCTCTTGGAAAATAATTCTTTAGATGTGGTCTGTTGCTCAGGGCATCTTTACTTTGTAGGTCGACTTGATGCTTTGCTTGTCCTTCAATATATTCAAATGTGTGTTCTACTGATTCAGCATGTACTGGTGCATTACTCCTTTGCATGACAAAAAAGTGGCCACCCTCAGCTGCCTCCAGAATGTCCGCTTCTGCATCTGCAGCTGCTGCCTCTCGCTGCAAGCTCAGGGACTCCAATTCTGCTTCCAATTTGACTTTGTTCAGTTTAAGTTGTGCTTCTCGCTCAGCGTAAGATGCGCGTGCACGTGCTGCTTCTGCTCTGGCACGGGCTAACGCAGCCCTGCTGACCCGTGATGCAGACGAGCTTATGCTTCCTGTGCTGACTTGAGATGCACTGTCATGATCTTCCATGATGATTCCAGACTAAGTTTCAGCTGATTCTTCTGCCTTTTCACTGTAATGGTCTCGCTATGGTGTCGTGTACCAAAAACTAACCATCAGCCAAACTCCTTTCACACGAGTCAGGATTAATTAATTCTTCCTTTATTTCCATGTAGAACGGAGTGAAACTGCCAAAACACAAACAACTCAGGATGAGCTCAGAGCAGCTAACAGAAGTGTTTTACATTTGTTTACATGTTAGAAGTGCAACAACAATACTACCTCAATAATGAGCTGCAATGCTACATAACGGCCTAAGTAATCTTAACAGCCAGCTAGCTAGCAATGACACAGCAAATAATCAAATCGCCCGCAGGTTTTTCCAAAACTAAACATAAATTCAGTAAACAAGTTACTTATTTTCTCATATGTTAACATAAACTCTTGTCTTAGAGTATAAGCTGCTACTTACAGGCATTGCTTCGAAGAACTCGACCTGGAATGCGGCGATCATACTGTACACTTGTGTTCAACTGCTCTGCCGTTAGCAAAAAACCGTTACTGACTAAATAACGTAAAAGTAAAGCAGTTCCTAAAAGTCCAACAGATGGCAGCAACGCGCCATACAAAATAAAACACACAGTTTACAGGACACTCCCCGCCTGACAGTTCGCCAAGGTCCACCCAAGGAGCGAGGCAAAAAAACCTCTCAGACCGCCAGGCCATTGAGCTCTAGACCAGAGAGGGACACGGCCATGAGGGCCGCCAACAGCAGAACCAACAGCCCACTTCCACCAGGGCCGCCAAGACCCCTACGAACCGCAGTCGGCCCGCCGCCCAAGAGGACACAAAAATCCCACATGGACGACACGGCCAAGAGCGCCCGCCCAACTGCCGACAGAGCCAGGAAACACCGGGAGCGGGCCCCCACCATAGAAAGGGCCCACACACCGGCCATGCATAGTCCCAGACCATCATCAAGGACACCCACTCAGTCCCCACCCCAGAAGAAATACTACACCCACCCTTCATACTAACAACTTTCAGAACACATAACACACTAGACACCCAGGCTGGGTCAACCTGCCCCCTCCCATGGGCCACCAGTCACGCTCCCAGACACCCAATCCCCCAGCACACGAACCCCCAACCCACCAGCGAGCCGAGGGCCCCACGGCCAGAGCCAGGCACCAGAGCGTGGGCCAGAGTGTGGGCCAGCCCATGGCCCGGCGACCTGCCCGCCAGAGCCCAAGATCCCCGATCCCCACCAGGCCCAAGCCCGGGGACGACACGTCCCCAGAATCCCTAGCTCCCGGTGCCCAACCCGAAACCACCCCAGCACAGCCGGGTCATCGATCGACGACCCATGACCGTCGCCACCGACCACCCGAGGGCCCGCATGCCGCCCCCAGCAGACATCCCCCAGAACCACCCTGGTCCTCCCCAGGCTGAAGGCAGGGTCCTCCCCGCCCAAACGGCCCCAACCCCCTGGCACCCCAAACCCCAACCTCCCCTCACAACAGCCCCAATGCCCCACAAGGCCAGATCCCAGACCCCCCACCCTCACTAGGTAACGGAGCCGATCAAAGAATGCCAGATAGACTGATCCGATGTGTCGGCCGATGCTGTTTCAAGACTAATATGATCTAACTGAATATTTTTATACTGATTAATGCTAAGATTATTTTTATTTTTCCAATTCAGGAGAATGGTTTTCTTTGCGATGCATAAGGCAGTGAAGATCATGCAAGATATATTTTTTTCTTGTGTAACATCTTCAAGGATAGCCATTAAGCAAACAGATGGAGAGAGTGGAATATTACATTTCAGACATGTAGACAAGTCCTCACATACCTGGACCCAGAACCTCTGAACGGGTGGACAGAACCAGAAGTGCGTGAATATAATCATCAGGTATATTACTTGTGCACTGTGAGCAATTGTTGGATGATGTAAATCCCATCTTAAACATTCGCTGACCTGTATAGTGTACTCTATAGAGAACTTTATACTGTATTAATTGTAAATTAGATATTCTAGTCATTTTAAATGTTTTTAAACATATTTGAGACCTGGGGCCTCATGTACAAAGACTTGCGTGGATTTCTTACTGAAACGTGACGTACGGTCAAATCCAGAAAATGGCGTACGCACAAAAAAATCCAGATGTATCAAACCGTGCATACGCCAGAATCCACGCACATTCCTTTTGTACATCACAATTAACATGGAACTGAGCGCACGTGAGACACCTCCCCTAACACGCCTACATTTACATATGTTAAACAGATGCAAATTACTTCCTGCATGTGTGAAGGACATGTTTGTTTGATCCCTGTGCGATCAGAAATAATTTCTAGATTCAGGAAAATAGTGAGGAAAAAAATCCTAAGTAAGAATAGTAATAAAATGTGTTTATCACGCAAAGAACGAGTGATTGTGTTTCGGTATTTGTGTGTGCACGCACACTGCTGTGGTGCGCAACCGGCTCATCCATCCATTCTGAGTGAAAATATTAACTTTGCGCACGAGTTTATTACCATAATTACTGTAAACACAGAGGAACTTAGATGTTTGGTAGAACATAGATCTTTTTTTATTTAATAGATGATATGAAGAAATGAGTCTCTGCGCCTCAGTGGAGAGTTTTCATAACATGACATGATGTTGGAGTCTCCACAAACGCTGTGCGCGCCACAGCCTTTGTGCGCAATCTGTTTGTCTGTGAAGCTTTTACTCTCCTACTTACAGCATTTTCACAAGTTGTAAAGTGTACTTCCACATGTCATTTTGGAGAACTCTACAATAAACGCCAATTATGAAACACCTCCACTGCCGGCGAGGGTGTGCGCGCTCCAAAGCGCGACCATAACTCAGCCTTTGGAATCATATGGATGAGACCATTCTATTGGACATGAATCGGCTTTGAGAGGACTGGACTGGCACAGTCCCGATCGGCCTGCCAGCTCCCTCTGGAAAGCTCCTGTGGAACCCCAGTTTGATCGCTGCTTCTGCACGTGCACGCGTGATCTACGGTTCCTGTGTTGCGCTCCAGAGCGCACCAGTGCCAAACTGAAAAAGGATTATTCCTGAAAACGGCTGATAAGCCATATCATAGATCAGAAAATTATATCTATTTATAAATAAATGCTCTGCGTGTTACACTATTTATTACATCCTCCAGTAAGTCTGAATCCGTTCCTGTTAAATATATTTTTGGCACAACTTTGTGCGTCCTTTATTTAACTGCGTCCATGTGGATGTAATAATTGTTAATCATGTGTGTCTGGTGTGAACAATAAACATTTCCACATCATGAACAGTTTTTCAGAATCACCTCTAAGTGTCGCCAATGGAACCAGAACCACAGAAACGTGCGTATGCCAGCCCTGGAGTTGGCGTGGGGCTGCGCACATTTCCACGTTCAGTTCTGTTTTGATACATACGGAGTTTTGCGTGGATAATGACGTACGCAAGGTTTTTGTGCGTACGCACCGTTGATACATGAGGCCCCAGGTGTTTTGGTCAAAGTTGACTGATAAATCTGTCTCCCATTTTGCAACAGGAAGTGTTATGGAGTCATCGATTCTAGACAATTTCTTGTATATTTTAGATAACAATTTGGGTTGTTTAAGATTAATGAATTCTGACACGCATATTGGTGTCTCTAACAATTCTCTATTAAGCTTAAATTTCTTTTTTACAATAGACTTAATTTGTTGATATTCTAAGAAGTATTTATTGTCAATGCCATATTGTATTATTAATTCATTAAATGAAATAAAGTCTACACCATCAAATATGTGTTCCAGACGTTCAATTCCCTTAAGTCTCCAACCTGAGAAATTTAACATATTATTTTCTTTCTGTATGTCAGGATTGTTCCAGATGGGTGTTTGTCTGCATGGGAGTAGTGAAGACTTTGTCATTTTCAGATACTCCCACCATGCTGTCAGAGATGAGCTAATACTGATACTTTTAAAGCAGACATGTTTTTTTATATTAATACTAATAAATGGCAGATCTGAAACCCTAATATTATTACATAAAGTTTGCTCTATATCTAACCAAGTAACATCTAGTGCATTTGGATTTAGCCACTTTGAAATATATTCTAACCTATTTGCTAAATAGTAGTGATAAAAGTTTGGAAGTTCTAATCCTCCGGTTTCTTTAGATTTCTGTAGTGTTTTTAAGCTAATACGTGGAGTTTTGTTTTTCCAAAGGAATTTAGATATGAAAGAATCCAAGGACTTAAACCATTCATTTGAAGGTTTATTTGGAATAATTGAGAATAAATAATTTATTCTCGGCAAGACCATCATCTTTACTGAGGCAACTCTTCACATAAGTGAAATTGGTAGAGATTTCCATCTAGTAAGATCGTCTTCAATTTTCTTTAAAAGTGGTATATGATTTAATTTTATTAAGTCTTCTAATCTATGAGAAATCTTAATACCCAAGTATGTAATGTTACCTGATTGTAGTTTTTCATTTAAAGAAGTATTAAACACACAATTTATTGGAAGAGCTGTAGATTTTGACCAATTTATAGAATAATCAGAAACTTGTGAGAATGAGTTTATTAATTTGATAACATTAGATATAGAGTTTTCTGAGTTTTGAAGAAAAAGTAAAACATCGTCAGCATATAGACTAATTTTATGTTCTATATTTTTACACTGTATGCCTTTAATGTCAGCAGTTTGCCTTATTGCTGCTGCTAAAGGTTCAATAAACATAGCAAATAATGCTGGTGAAAGTGGGCATCCCTGTCTTGTGCCCCTCTCTAAACAAAAGCTTGAAGATATTTGATTATTTGTCCTGACACATGCTTTTGGTGAGTTATATAATATTTTCAACCAATTAATAAAATAGTTTCCAAATCCAAATTTAATCAAGGTAGCATATAAAAAATTCCAATTTACTCTATCAAATGCTTTTTCTGCGTCTAAAGATAAAATAGCTGTTTCAATATTTTTACTATATGAATACTCTATTAAATTAAATAATCTGTGAGTGTTTGTAGTTGAGTGTCTTCCTTTTATAATCCAGTTTGTTCTGGATGAATAATGAAAGGAGTTACCCTCTCTAATCTTTTAGAGAGGGCTTTACAAATTATTTTAACATCAACATTAATAAGAGAGATGGGACGATAACTGGTAGGCAAAACTAGGTCCTTGCCTGATTTTAAAAGGAGACTAATGTTGGCTGAGTTCATATGTGTTGGAAGCCTAGTTAAGGTCATCTCCCATTACCATTGCGCAGTCCATGTGATTTGATAGAATAGAAAAGAGATCATTAAAAAAACGGCGTCGTCCACATTTGGCCCATATACACTAACAATACAATATTTTTGACTGAATATGGATAATTTTAATATTATATATTTACCGTGAGGATCTATTATTATGTCTAATATTGTGAAGTTAACATTTTTATGTATTAGTATTGCTACCCCCCTTTGTCTCGAGTTATAGCAGGCTGAAAATACATCAGGAAACTCAGCAGATTTTAGCTCATCCACAGTTGATGGTAATCTATGAATTTCTTGGAGTAACACAACATCTGCCTTTAATCTTTTAATCTTGTCAAAGATTCTATATTTTTTTATGTTGGCTACCGGCTCCATTAATATTCTATGTGACAAACCTTAAAGTGCCCATACTAGTGATTGTGAGAATATAGATAAACCACACCCATCATCACAAATATATAAAAATAAACTAGGATAAAAAACACAGGTACAAACATAATCCTTGAGGGTTGACTATTTATCATTAAGAAATAATCTAAGTGTTGTTCTACAATAGACATCATGGTTGTGTTTCTTTATGAGGTACATGTGTGGACTGGCATGGGTGTATATCTGCCCTTGTGTCTATGTGCTAGCAAATGATATAGAGAAGGCAAAAGAGACAAATAAGATAAAATTAAAACAAAAACAAACAAGCAAAAAACAACAAATCAAACAATAACCACTGTGACATTTACCTTCACCAGTGCAGACACCGAGCTGTGCTTTAAATTTCATTTACAAATACCAATTAATTTACCTCCAGTGTAATAAGCATTAAACCAGGACTACTCAACTAAACCACCCACGGGACACAATCATCAAAAGCCAAGCGCTCATGAGTTATTTATCAGTACTTCTTGTCAATACATATATTTGTTATGAATAAAACTATTATACTGCATATTTTTTATTTATTTTTTAATTGTTCCCATTGATTGACCACTTAGTTCACCAGCGGGCCAGATTTGTCCCGCGGGCCGCATGTTGACCAGCCCTGCTCCAAACCTACCTGCCAAACCAACCATATATTAACCTGCTGTTCCTCCAGTACATCCACGGAGTGACGTCCGGCTCCCTGTACAACTGACCATTAACATACAACCTGTCAACAGATACTGAAGCCCTGGCTACTTTCTGATAGGAAACAAAACGCGTCTTCTGTCTAGTATTTCTTTTGGATATTGTAATAATATAGATGAATAAGCGTCAGTTTGCTGACTTATCTATATTTTTGGATGATAGATTTGAGCAGGTTTTAGACCGTTTCAAACGTACCATCAGTTTTACGGGTTCTCAACTTTTTCAGATTAAATCAATAAATCTGTGATGTGATTAGCCAGAAATGTAATTTCACGGGAGGCTTCAACTTATGTTGATCTACCAAGAGATAGATCTTTTATAGAAACAATCATGAAAAGTACATTAAACATTTGTATCAATATTAGTTCTGATTTACTAGACTTTGACAAGAATTCAAATTAAACAAACAGACAGTTAGAGTCTAACTGTTGGCACATTTACTTAAAGCTGCAGTATGTAGCTTTTTTTATGAACATATTTCTTCACTCTGTCACTACCTCCTGACAGACTGATGTTAGCCAGGTAATCTCTGAAAAAAAATAAAAAAAATATTGTCCCCTTGCTTCTCCAGGTGGTAAATAAGCATTTCTAAAAAGAAAAGGTGACCCGCCATTTTCCAGCCAATAAAAACAGAGTTTGTAACCAGCCAATAAAAACAGAGCTTGAATTTGAATCAGCCAATAAAAACAGAGCTTGAATTTGAAATTCAACAGACCACAAGGGGGCAGAGCCACATATGGCTCTGAGGGGGAGGGATCAGAATGCTTTGCCTGTTGAAAATATTTCTAACTGCTGCAGTTCTACAGAAACTGCATACTGAACCTTTAAAGTTTCACTGAGTTAAGAAAAAAGGAAGAAATAGGAGGAAGATTAAAGAATTGAAAGCTAAGTTAACCGAAGTTAATTATTTTGAAATTTCAGGGTGGCACCTTCCCCATACAGCTCCGGCTGTACTTCCGATACGTTCAGCATACAAACAAAGCCTCTTTACCTGGTGACGATAGTCCCTTGGAGATAAGGGCTGAGAAGTTTGTGGACACAAAACTGACTGTGTGGTCCAGCTCACATCCAGTCGACTTCCAACGTGTATGGCTGATTCAAACGGGCGGGAGCACGCTTTCACCGGCAGGAACAGGTCCCAATCACACTGACTGATTTTCAAAATAAAACTTCAGAAAACAAATTCTGTCAGAAAATGAGTGAGGGAATCACAGTAAGGCTTTACTGTGATTCTGCTGATAACGTAGGTCTAGTTGACACAATGACCAGAACGTTTCCAGCTTTCCAGAGGAGAAAACCGAGTTGGTAGTTAGTTCTCTCCCACCGACTTCAAAGTCAAAGACGGAAATAGGACTTTATATGGAGGGCGGAGTCTACCCGCCTTCTGAATGACCATTGGCTGGTTTAACAAAATAAAAGCTGGAGTTTTGATTCCATAGGCAGAAAAGTCTCTGACGGACAACAGGAAAACTGTTTACATAAACAGCCAGCTGGACTGGTCTGTTATGTCTAGCTTGAAGACAAAACAAGAGAAGGAAGTGAACAGCTTTTACCCTGACTCATGCCTTAGACACAGAGCACACTCTTAGATTGAAGAATAAACTAGTAGAAGGTCAAACTCATGCAAGTAACAGATCATCATTGAAATGACAAAAATATACTGTTTGATCAATTCTGAATTAACACACATTAAAAAGAAAGTTCAATCTGATTAATTGGTGTCCATTAATTCAAAATAATTGTAACGAAGATAGTGTCCACTTGCCTCCTTGAGATGTTCAAGAAAGTGTAACACTGAGAGTTTCAGAGAGATGCGGAGAGGTGTACTTAAAGGTCAAGCCTAAAATATCAGAGATGAGGTGTTCCACTACAATATTGATCGTTAATGCTAAATTTCGTCCCCCTCAGTTCTCTGCCCTGTCTGATAACCTGCATCTTCTGTTTATAATGCTCGAATTTAACCACCGTTGCTCGTGGACGCGAGTTATCCAACCTTTTAGATACGATCCTGTGAACGCAATCGAAAGTGATGTTTCTTAAGGGCGAGATACACTCGAGCGTCCTCACGATACGCCAATACGCAGCGTACGTACGCTGTGGCAAAAGCGTAGCCCCGCGTAGCCCCTCAGGGCAAGTACGCGCAAAAGTATTTTTTTACTACGCATACGCGATTCGCATACGCGATGCGCGGTGTCTGACCTAAACTTCCCCGGCGCCGGACTGTTTTGTATGTTACACAAATGAAATAAATTCCTCTTTTTTATCGCTGATCGGGCCTTTTCTTTTGTTTTTTTGCCTAAAGTCAAGTAACCGCTTCTTCCTCCGTTCACTCGATGAATGAAATGAATGAATTCAGGTCCTACCTGGGTGCGCGATGTTTTATATATTCCCTGGTGGGCTGTGGTGGGCTGTGGGCTGCAGGAAAAGCGCTCCCTGTTATTATTTTATATTTCTGAAATGAATGAATTCAGGTCCTACCTGGGTGCGCATGTTTTATATATTCCCTGGTGGGCTGTGGTGGGCTGTGGGCTGCAGGAAAAGCACTCCCTGTTATTATTTTTATTTCTGAGAGAACTTTTTATAACATATATAGTAGAAAGACCGTATCAGAACACCGCAGAAGTCTGAGCGAGCTGCTCATGATAGGTTTCACTTTGAGCTGACTGAAATCTGTCAATCATTTCAGTAGGCGTGTCAAAGTGACCAATCAGCGAGCTCAGTTGAGTCCCTCGTGTGCTGCTGCTCATATTACAACAAGGAGAACGCGAGCGTTTGAAAGCTGATAGTTTCTGAAAGTATAGAAGCGAAAACATACGCACAAAATATGCGCGCATACGCGCGTATACGGAGTCTGCTTCAGTGTATCTCGGCCTTTACCGTTTTGCTCGTGAGTTTCAGCTGATGTTCAATGAAGTCCCTGATCGTAGCTTCAGCGTCCTCTCCCACCCTGCCCTGGTATCCCAGAAAAAACAAGATTATCTCTCATACTTCTGCTCTGTAGATCCAGGATGGACTCTTTAAATTTCCTGTTTTCACCGGACATCCAAGTCACCTGGGGCCTCATGTACAAAGACTTGCGTGGATTTCTTACTGAAACGTGACGTAAGGTCAAATCCAGAAAACGGCGTATGCACAAAAAAATCCAGATGTATCAAACCGTGCGTACGCCTGAAT
>JBBPBX010092557.1:0-13714 GCA_038048925.1 Garcialebias charrua
GACTTCCAACTGTGGGGTCTCCTGTGTGACCCTTAGTCCTCCCCACTGACAGGGGGGGTTTGAAGGGGGGCCTCTCTCTTCTGGTGGTGAGAAAGGGCCTTCATTTGCCATTAGGCCTATGTCCATTTTAATGACAACGTAAATAAAACGGAAAAAAAAAACACACCCGACTATTTCCATTATATCTATTGCCTTTCAGTTCTTGTTTCTTAAGTTCAATGGTCTCTTATTAGTTCACATGTTCTTCAGAAAGTCTCAAACAAAAGGAAAATCACTCACCGCTGATGTCTTTTACTTATCTGTTTCTTAAATGTCCAGTTATTTCTGATCCTGCCGTCTGAACTCTCGGAGTTTCTCCTTGTAGCCTCGGGTCCGATCTTCACCCCTCCTGCTCCTCTTCCTCTCGGTGTGCCACATTAGTTCTTGGATCTGTTCCATTAAAGCCTCCGGGCGTTTGATGACAGTCACTGGGAATCCTCTCTTGTCCAGGTCGCTTGTCGCCTCCTCTGCTGAGCCATACAGCACGGTTCCTTCAGGATAAAAAACTCTCATCTTGGCTGGGAACGGGGTCTGGAAACGGATCTTCTTCTCCTTCAGCACAGATTTCACCTCTGCATATTTCCTCCTCTGCTTCATAACGTCAGGTGCATAATCATGGTCCAAGTTGATCTTGTTTCCCAGATATTCAAATCCTCGTTTCTGCCAGGCTAGTTTTAAAAGTTCTTCTTTCATCCTGTAGCTGGACATTTTAATAATGATTGATCTCGGTGTCGCAGCTGGTGGCGGCTTTGACACGCCGGCGCGGTGCGCGCGCTCCACCCGCAGCTCTGCTGAAACCGGCACTTCCAGTTTTTCTTTTAACAAAGTTTCTACAAAATTCACCATTGATGGAGCCTCGTCTTCTGCTCCTTCTTTAACGCCATATATTCTAACATTTCCTCTTCTGGATTGTCCTTCCAAATCCACCAATCTGGCGTTCATTTCCTTGTGCAGTTTAAACATTTCTGCTGTCATTTCTTCATTTGTTTGTAGTCGAGTTTCAGCGTTCATGATCCTCTCCTCCACCTCCTCCACTCGCTTATTTGTCTTGTTAATTTCTTCTCGAATTCCTTTTAGCTGCATATCATTATCCTTTCTGAATTCTCTCAGTTCTTTCAGAATGAGTTCCAGACTTACGCCGCCGGCTTGTTGCTCATCAGCTGTTAGCGCGTCCTCGTCCTCCATGTCGCTGACAGCTGGTGCAGGTGCGGTCTGGTCCACTTCGTCTCCTTCGTGCAGCTTTGATGGCGCAGACTTCTTAAGAACTTTTACTCTTGGTGGCATCTTCGAGCCCTGTTCTTAATTGTACAAAGATAATTTATTGCAAATTCGAGTTTTTTTTGGGCTATATTTGACTTAAATGTCGGGAGCGCGTTTCACTACGCTGTCATCCTCTCGCTCGCCAGCCCGGAAGTCATCAGAAATCGCAACTGTAACCATTTAAACACTAAAACACTAAAACATTTAATAAACATAAGCATAAAATGAAATATTAAAAGTGTAATACTGTCCTAAGTTTTTGCATAGCAGTTTTTGCATAGTAGTATAAAAAGTATATCTATAAAATAAAAGGAAGGTTCTGACATTGACATTTGTAATATAAAGTGGCATATGCAATAAGGCTAGTAAAAAGAATATATATATCAGCAGTACTGTAGATATAAAAAGTAGTGTAAATGTAAACAGTAGTAATAAATGTAAACTGTAGTAATAAATGTAAACTATAGTAATAAATGTAAACAGTTGTAATACATGTAAACAGTAGTAATAAATGTAAACAGTAGTAATACATGTAAACAGTAAATGTAAACAGTAGTGTAAATTTAAATGTAAACAGTAGTATGACTATAGACAGTAATGTAATACAAACATTAGTGCAAATATGAGAAGTAGTGCAAACAGAATGAGCACATGACCGTGAGTTGAGTGTACAACCCGTTTTGATGACACAGAGTCCAGTTTTAAAAATCTTTGTGTTATGTGGTAATGTGTGAAAGTTTTGTGTGTTAAGGCAGTACAAGTGGGAGGGGAGGCAAAGCAGGTAGAGAGTTTAGCATCCTGACTGCCTGATGAACATAGCTGCCACTCAGTCTGCTGGTTCGAGCCTAGAGACTCCTCAGTCTCCTCCCTGATAGCAGCAGACTGAAGCAGCTGTGTATTGGGTGTGTGGGATCACCTGCCATGCAGATGGCTTTTCGGGTGAGGTGGTTGCTATGTAAGTCCTGTAGTGAGGGGAAGGAGGTGCCGACAATCTTCTCAGCTGCTCTCACAATGCGCTGGAGGGACTTGCGGCAGGATGTAGTACATGCACCAAACCACACCGTGATAGAGCTGGTCAGGACACTTTCTATGGCACCCCTGTAGAAGGTGCACATGATGGGGGTTGGAGCTCCAGCTCTTCTCAGCTTGCGGAGAAAGTAGAGGCCCTACTGCCCTCATACATCTCCTCCTACATGTCTTTGCGTGAGTGCAGCTACAGTGTGCGCTCTCAGGACATGATTACCTGCAGTGTTCCGTCAGTGAGGACTGAACTTGGAAAAAGGGCCTTCTCCTACTCTGCTCCTGCTTCATGGAATATCTTACAAAAAGATCTGAAGCTCTCGACCCTGACCTCCCTAAATGGTTTTCAGAATCTGTTGGAATCCTGGCAAAAACCAATGCAGATTTGTTCCTGTCTTTGATTTTATACGTCTACCTTATAATGTTTTGCTAGTTTTTTGATACTTTGTTAAAAAAAAAAAAAAAAAATCTTTTGTTTTTTTCTCTCTTTTTGTTTTCTATTGTTTATTGTTTGTTTGTTTATTGTTTAATGAAATTCTATCACTGCTGTTCATTGTTCTTTAGTTTTAGCAGGTCGCTTTCGTAAATGAGCCCATGAGGTTCAAAAGATTTACCTGACTAAATAAAGGTTGAATGAAAGAGGCGCTGGTGAGCCTTCTTGGCCAGTGATGAAGTGTTCCTGCTCCAGGACAGGTCCTCTAAGATGTGCACTCCCAGGAACTTGGTGCTGTCCACTCTCTCCACTGTGGTGACGTTGATGGTCAGAGGAGCATGTTGGGCATCTCTCTTCCTGAAGTCCACAACAATCTCCTTTGTCTTCTCCATGTTCAGAGTGAGATTGTTGTGTCCGCACCACAAGGCCAGGCGGCTCACCTCGTTCCTGTAGTCCGTCTCATCATTGTTGCTGATGAGACCCACCACTGTTGTGTCGTCCGCAAACTTGATGAAGTGGTTGGAGCTGTATGATGGTGTGCAGTCGTGTGTTAGCAGGGTGAATAGAAGGGGGCTCAGCACACATCCTTGTGGGGCCCCTGTATTCAATGTGATGGTGCTGGATGTGTTACTCCCGACCCTTACTGCTTGTGGTCTCCCGGTCAGGAAGTCCAGCAGCCAGTTACACATTGAGGTGTTCAGCCCCAGACTGTCCAGTTTAAGGATGAGCTGATGGAGGATGATGGTGTTGAATGCTGAGCTGAACTCAATGAACAACATTCTAACATAAGAGTCTTTAGTGTCCAGATGTGTGAGAGCTGTGTTGAGGGTAGAGGAGATGGCATCGTCGGTTGAACAATTAGGCTGATATGCAAATTGGAAGGGATCCAGGGAGGCAGGGAGGACAGATTTGTTGCTTTTCATGACTTTGAAGCATTTCATCAGGATGGGGGTGAGTGCTACAGGACGATAGTCATTGAGGCAGGAGGGCGTTGCCTTCTTTGGGACGGGGATGATAGTGGTGGCTTTGAAACAATGGCCTGACTCCGTGAGATGTTAAATATGTCAGTGAAGACCGCTGCAAGTTTCCTTGCACAGTCCTTCAGCACACGACCAGGTATGTTGTCAGGACCAGAAGCTTTCCGGGCGTTGATCTTGATGAATGATCGCCTTACGCTCTCTGGGGACAGCACCAGCATCTGGCCATCAGGAGAGGGGGGGGGGAGTTTTTGTGCAAGTGTGCTGTTACATGCCTCAAACCAAGCAAATAAGTCATTCAGTTCATTCAGCGTAGAGGTTGTGCTGTCACAGGTCTGGGGAGATGGTTTGTAGTTTGTGATGGTCTGTATTCCCTGCCACAGACTCTGTGTATCCTTGCTATCCTTGAAGCGATGAGCTATCCTCCTGGAATACTGCTTCTTGGCCTTTATGATTCCCCCGGGACAGGTTGTTTCTGGCTGCCCTCAGGTCCACCTGATCTCCCGCTGTGAAGGTAGCATTCCTGGCTCTCAGGAGTCTGTAGACCTCTGCTGTCAGCCATGGCTTCTGATTTGCCCGAACAGTGATGGTCTTGAGGTTGGTTACATCATCAATGCACTTGGTGATGTATGAACATACAGTGTCTGAGTACTCTTGGAGACATGTGATGTTGTTTATGGTAGCAGCTTCTTTGAATATATTCCAATCTGTGGTGTCAAAACAGTCCTGGAGTGCTTCTGAAGACCCCACTGGCCACACTCGTATCTGCTTGCGGACTGGTTTGGAGACTTTCACCAGTGGTCTGTATGCTAGCTTTAGCATAACACCGATATGATCGGAGGCACCGATGTGGGGGAGGGCCTTGTAAGCTCCTTTCATGGTGGTGTAAACTTGGTCCAGTGTATTGTTTCCTCTTGTTGGAAAGTTTATATGTATGTATGTATGTTTTTGGAAATACACTCTTTAAATCTGCATGGTTGAAATCAACAGCTAGGATAAGAAAAGCATCAGGGAGGGCTGTCTGTTGCTCACTGATGTGCAGATATAATTCATTCAGTACCTCACCTCTAATCTTGCTGCTGGAGCTTGGAGGAATATATACAGCAACAATTACAACAGCTGTAAATTCCCTCTGTAAATAGAACGGTCTGCATTTAAAAGCCATAAACTCCACTAAAGGTGAGCAATGTTTGTAGACTACAACAGCATTCCGACACCAGGCGTTGTTGATGTAAACACACAGTCCCCCTCCGCGAGTCTTACCTTCCTCGATGAGAGCTCTGTCTGCTCTGTAGCATGTTAGCCGCTCGAGCTGAATAGCATGGTCCAGAACATTGTTGTTAAGCCATGTTTCCGTGAACACAAAAACACAACAGTCTCTCACAGTCTTTTGTGTTGTTCGTAGCAGGCGTATGTAATCCATTTTATTGTCCAAGGAGCGTACGTTAGCCAAAACCATGGATGGGATAGCCGGCTTGTGTGGGCTAGCTGCTAGCCTAACTCTGATACCTCCGCGCTTACCCCGCTTCTGCTTCCTGTCGCGCCGCTTATGGCGCTTCCACTGTGGGTGTAATGGAGGGAGGCTCCGTGCTGTCTTCCAGAGCAGGCCGCAGTCACGTAGCTCTTCTTCGAGTTCGTTGTTTATTCCTAAATTAGTGGTTTTTCCGACATCAAGCAGGAACCCACAGCTGTACTTGCATTTTTGAACACGTAGATATGACGAAGACGTGCCGGCACATTGCGGCACGTAGGACAAAAAAGACAAAAACACCAATTTGTCGGGAGAGAAAGAAGCCACAGAGTGTGCGCGGACCGCCATCTTGGAACAATAAGTCACAAGCCCGAACAGTCTGAAGAGCATTTTGGAAAGGGACTTGTGTGCTTTGGGTCATTGTCTTGTTGCATGACCCACTTTGTCTTGAGATTCAGTTCATGGACAGATGTCCTGACATTTTCCTTTAGAATTCTCTGATATAATTCAGAATTCATTGTTCCATCAATGATAGCAAGCCATCCTGGCCCAGATGCAACAACACAGGCCCAACCCATGATACTACAACCACCATGTTTCACAGATGGGATAAGGTTCTTATGAAGGAATACAGTTTTCCTTTCTCCAAAAAATAACTATTTTTCACTTAAACCAAAAGTTCTATTTTGGTCTAATCCGTCCAAAAAAAAACATTCTTCCAACAGCCTTCTGGATCGTCCACGTGATCTTTAGCAAACTGCAGATGATCAGCCATGTTCTTTTTCGAGAGCAGAGGCTTTCTCCTTGCAATCCTGTCATGCACGCCATTGTTGTTCAGTGTTCTTCTGATGGTGGACTCATGAACATTAACATTAGCCAATGTGATAGAGGACTTCATTGTTAGAAGTTACCCTGGCGTCCTTTGTGACCTCACAGACTATTCCATGCCTTGCTCTTGGAGTGCTCTTTGTTGGTCAGCCTCTCCTGGGGAGGGTAACAGTTGTCTTGAATTTCCTTCATTTTTACACTCTGTCTGACAGTGGATTGGTGGAGTCCAAACTCTTTTGTAACCTTTTCCAGCCTGATGATCATCAAAAACTATTTTTCTGATGGTCTTAAAAATCTCCTTTGTTCCTGCCATGATCCACTTCCACAAACATGTGTTGTAAAGAAGGGAGTGGTGGCAAAGAGGTAAGAGAAGATGGGCCTGTGACTGGAAGATCACCGGTTCAACTTCCGGTACTGACAACATCATAAGGTGGGTGGAATAGGTGAAACACCCTCATTTGTCCCATCCTGGCCCCTTGAGCAAGGTCCTTAACCCCCCACCATCTGCTTCCCAGGATGCCCTAGATAGCAACGCTCTGCTTCACACAGAGGGCTGTGGTAGCTCCATGGTCTGTGGTTGTGTCAGGAAGGGTATCCAGCATAAAAATACATATTTTTTGTAATTAGTTTTTTAATTAATTTGTACAACATGTAAACATTTACAAAAAACACAAAATAACAAACATTAAAAATAAAAAAGAACATAAAGCCAGTGCACCCCCTCCCTCTATTCCCCACCACCAGAAAACAGTAGACTACAGGTAGAATATTAAATTAAAAAATAAAGAAAACATTTCTGTAATTACTGTAGTTGATGGGATTCAAGAATCCTGATCAGATATCATTTTACGTCATTATGCTACACTTTTTAATGAGTCCCAAAACTGTCCAAATCTTTGTCTCTGCTCCCTTTCAAGTTACTGAGCATGACCTCATATGAAGCTGCGTCGGTCATTGATTTAATCCAATCATTGATTTCAGGACGCTTTGTGGTCTTCCAGTTTTTTAAGATAATCTTGGACGTTGTCACACGACTGACCATAATAACTGAAAGGGCTCCTTTGGAAATGTCCGGCATTTGAGATCTATCTCCCAGTAGACACAGTTCTGGGGTCCAAGGGACTTCTGAGCCAAACCAGGAACTCAGCACCTTCAAGACTTTAGTTCAAAAATGTGTAATGAGAGGACATTCCCAGAAACTGTGTAAATATGTCCCCACCTCTTTTTTACATTTCCAACACAAATCATCCATCATTAGTTTCATTCTATGAAATCTGGTAGGAGTATGATAATATCTATGCAACATTTTATACTGTATGAATTTATTTCAGGATTCTTTCACATATTTACCGCTCCCTGATAGGACCTCCAGCCATTCTTCATTTGTGTACTCAATTTTCAAATCTCTTTGCCAAATAAGTTTGATATTTAGTGATTCACCACTAAAACTTCATTTTAACAGTTTATAAAACTGAGAGGTCATGTGGCGATCACGTGGCAACCTAATAAAATCTAAAATCTTATTTTCCACACTGTCTTTGATTTTGGAGGTCACACAGTGTCTCATCTGTAAATATTTCCATAGGTTTGCTCTACCTTCTACTTCAAATGTACGAGTTAAGTCCTCATAGGACATAAATTGTCAATTTTTATACAGATCACCAATAGTATGTGTGCCATGTGAATGCCACTGCCCCCAAAACACAGTTGCTTTGCCAATACATATATCAGGGTTATTCCAGAGAGATGCATATGCCTGTACCTGATGTAGAAGCTTTAACATTCCATGGACTTTTGACCAAACCTGACTAGAGTGAAGAAGAACTGGATTTGTTGTGTCAGTCTTTTAAGACAGTTTGTGTATTGGGTGAAACGGTGAACAAACATTAGTTTCAATGCTTATCTATTCCTGCCCAATCCCAGATTCTTCCCAGTGTTTAAATAATTTAGCCATTTAAAATGATAAATAATAAAGCTTTGAATCTGTGAGTCCTAGACCACCCTTTTCTCTAAGGGTGTATGATTTATCTAATTTTATTCTTGCTTTTTTACCTCCCCACAAGAATTGTTTAATCACATTTTCATACCTTTTAAAGATGTCTGGTGGAATTGTAATGGGCAACATAATTAACACATAATTGTGATCATTTTAATGATATTGATCTCACCCCACAAAGTTAATTTGATCTTTTCCCACTTTTCAAAATTTGTTTTTATTTTTGACAACACCGGGTTAAAGTTTAGTAAAGGTAATTCTTCCATATCCCGACTAAATCTAATACCCAGATATTTCATAACTTTAGGTGTCCACTTGAATTTAAAATTTCCTACCATATGTGAATGACACAGAGCAGATAATGGCATGGCCTCTGACTTAGTCCAATTTACTGTGTAGCCCGAAACCTCCGAATAAGACTGTATGGTGTCCATCAGATGTGGCAAGGATGTAAGTGGATGGGTGATAAGTGTTAACATATCATCTGCGTAAAGAAGCAGTTTATATTCTTGTCGACCCATGAATATCCCTTTACTGTCCTTATTTGCCCTAATACCTACTGCCAAATTTTCTATGAAAATATTAAACAGCAAGGGGCTGAGAGAGCAACCCTGCCGGGTCCCACGTGATCAACCAAAGAAAGGTGAAATAATACCATTGGTTATTACTGCAGCCTTTGGCTCCTTATACAATATGTTAACCCATTTGGTAAAATGTGGTCCAAATCCAAAATTTGACAAGGCCAAGAAAAGAAAGTCCCATTCCACCTTGTCAAATGCTTTCTCAACATCTAAGGAGTTGGTAGCTACTGGCTCATTCCTTGACTGGCTCAGCTACATCAAGTGCATCAATTTTTTTTTTTTCCATTTATAGATGGCCTCCCTTCACACCTTTTAGCCATCCTCTCACTCCAATATGTTTTTTTTTTTTTTTTTTAAGAGAGAAAGAAAGAAAAGAGAAAGTAAGACAACAAAACAACAATTATCCACAAAAGAGCACAAGGCAAACACACCCAACCTCCGTCCACAATCCTGCAAAGCACATGACAGAACATAGCAACGAAACATACATACATAAAGACTGATAATATTCATGACCTTGCAGTAGCTTTCTATAAATACACATACCCATTCCTACAAATATGTATACAGTATACATACATATACATTTATATTCATTCATATACCCATCTACATATCTACATATATCTACATATACATCCCTGCATCCATTTGTGTGTGGTTGTGAGCATGCATAAGTGAATAAGGTTCCTCCAATAGAACATTTAATAGCGAGTGTGAAGCATCAGAGACCCGTCCCCCCAAAGCCCGAGACAGACGAAGGGGTGATCAAAGCCCAAGACCCCAGGAAGGACCCCGAGCCCAGAGTCCCCAGGACCACCCGAACAGGACGAGCCACTCGTCCACTCCCCAGGTCCGACCAAGGGGAAGAACCGGACGAACCCCACCAGCGACCACACACAATGACCCCCCGGGGTCAATCGCGACAAATACACAGGTCCCCGCCGGAGCCCGCTGCACCGACGTAGCCCCAGGTCCGGTCACCGAGGCTCGGGCACCGGGGACGCCCATCCCTCAAGCCCAGACCCGACAGGACCAGAGGACACGAGCCCCACCAGGCAGCCACCAGGCCGAGCCGACAAACGCCCAAGCGCCCAGCCCCAGATAGTGAGGGCCCCAGGCACGCCCGCAGGCAGAGGAACACCCACCAGGGGGCCACGTGGCAGGAGCGCAACATTAAGTAGCCTCAGAAGTATCAGAGAGGTGGCAGTCCAAGTCCCAGCCTGACACTTAAACATTCATACACAGACACACTCATTCAGACCCACCCTCATCCTCACCCTCAGTCACAGAAAGACAAACAATAACGACACGCTCCATTCATAATCCCGATGCACACTCTATACCCCCTAGGTCCAAGACATGTACCTGCTCCCTACATGGGGCAGCCCACATCCAAACCCAGAAGGTATGCCCTTTCACTCTGGGGTGGAGAGCAGCAGACATCCAAGATCCGGTCCACCCCGCGCCCCGCCGACAGGACAGGACAGGACACCCGAGCCCAAGCAACCCCGGAGGGAGCGCCCCGCCAGCCCCGCCCACGGCGAACCCCCAGACCCCGGACCCCCCCCACACCCCAGCACAACCCCTGACGGCCCACCCCCAGAATGTCCACCAGCCAACCAGGGGGGTAAGAGTAAAATAAATAATATATATATACATAAATAAATACATAAATAAAATTGAAATTAACAAATCAAGACCCCGACACACACACCCCCGTCCCCAAATGTACTGTTGGTGAGTGTTGTTGTAAAGTGTACTTAAAAGGGAAAGAGAAGGAGCAAAGGCTAGCATTGTACCAGTTTCCCCTCCACTCCAACTCTGACCCAGGCCCTATTGTCTAAATGCATAATGTTGAGTGAGCATAGGCATGGGGGCGAGATTGTAGGAACCTCCTTGCTCCCTCTCTCTCTCTCCCCCTCTGCACCTCTAATTGACAGCAGCTGTGCTCAATCAACTCTACCTCAGGAGGACTATAAGAAGCTGCAGAAGCCATCCTACAGGCGCTGGGACATTGGCCTGCTCACGGTAGTGTCAAGTTCTAGCCTTTTGTGTCAGCTTTACTAGAGAAGTAATTCTTGTGTCTTGTTGCCTTCTCTCTCAGAGCCTTGGACCTTATTGTCTGCCTGCCCTGCTGGAATCTATCTGGAAGTCTTCAAGCCTCTTGGAACTCCACAGCTGCTGGGCCTTCCACCACTTGCCACTCTCTCATGCATCTTGGTTTACTCATCAGACTGTTTCCTCTGTGCCTCGCTCCTCAACATTCTCAGTAAGACAGATCCCTCTCTGAATATTCCTCATCTCCTACTGGCCACTAACCCCCTCGTCCATTCCCCAGGTTTTTGCTGAATTCAAGATACTGTCTTTTCACTCCTGTAAATAAACACCATTAAACTTTTAATTGTGTCCTGGTTATCTGTTCAGTCCTAATCTTTCATCTGGGGTACATCATTATTATCACAGAATGTCCCAGCCACACCAAGTACCCTTGAAAGATCCAGGCGCTGAACAGTTCCAGCTCACACTACAAACTATGTTTCAGAAAATTGAAAAGAATGAGGCCACACTGGAACGTTTACTAGCTGTTCAACAAAGCAATCAATCCAACCTTCAAGAACTCGGCAGCCTGACGTACTCCCTGAAACAAGAGGTAGCTCAACTCCAGCCATCAGGCACAACATCTACTTCAGAGGTCAGTCACGCCAGCTTAATTCCTCCCCAAGCCACCCTGGAACAGAATTTAAAACCAGCCGAGCTTTTCAGTGGTGATCCTAAGCTGTGTGCAGGTTTCATTTTACAATGTGAGCTAACTTTTCAAAGAGCTCCCAGTCTCTATGCTACAGATGTTGCTAAAGTCTCATTTTTTACTACACATCTTAAGGGAGAGGCGTTACGTTGGGCTCAGGCTTACTTAACTACTCATTCACTTCATACCATAACGTTTTCCTTGTTTTTAGACGAATTCACACGGGTGTTTGATCAACCTCTTCAACAAACTGAAGCTGTAAAACGGCTACTCACCCTCCGTCAAAGGGGACGCTCGGTGACTGAACACGCCCTCGAGTTCCGGATCACAGCTGCCCGAACCGGATGGGATGAACTCGCCCTCAGAGGTACTTTCCTTCATTCTCTCTCTAACCCCATCAGGGACCGGTTAGCAGCGCTTGAAGAGCCCCAGAGTTTGGACGAGCTGATTCACCTCGCCACACGAATCGACAATCAGCTGCAGGAGAGAAAGTGGGAGAGGGACTACGACTCCCAGCATCCCTCCACTTCCGGTTTCCGCCCAACGTCACAGCGATCAGCCGCCCCGAGTTACAACTACAAGTCCCAGAATGCAGCATTCTCTGGTTTTCACCCACCGTCACACCAATCACAGCTGCCCGCACTGGAATTCAGGTCTTCACCCCAACCAGAACCCATGCAGTTGGGTCGAGCTCGCCTCTCCCCAGAGGAAAAACAACGTAGAATCATGAATAAAGCCTGTATCTACTGTGGGGTGCAAGGACATTTCATTGCTCGCTGTCCACAGTTGGGAAACGGCTCTGCTCACCAATAGGGCAGGAGTTATCGGTGAGAAACTTTTCTTTTTCTTCTCCTGTGTCACGATTTGAGTTAAAATCTACTATTATCACTGACCAGCATAAGCACCCTGTGTTAGCACTTGTTGATTCTGGGGCAGAGCAAAACCTCATCAGTCAAGATCTGGTAGATCTCTTATTCATTCCCACTCAACAACTACCGGTCCCACTGTCCATGTCTGACATTACAGGTCAAAGATTTGCCTCGGTACAGAGGAAGACTCTACCGTTACATCTTCTAATCTCTGGAAATCATCATGAACATAGTGTATTTTTTGTATTCGACTCATCTACACCACAACTGATCTTAGGCTACCCTTGGCTTAAAGAACACAATCCCGTGTTGAACTGGCATAGTAACAGAATTGAACAGTGGAGTCCACACTGCCTTAGGAACTGTATGAGAACTGCTGTTCCAGCCTCTGCTAAACATTTTGAGACTCCTGAGCCCGTTGATTTATCTCTGATCCCTGCTGCTTATCACGATCTGGCCCCCGTCTTTAACAAACAGAAGGCTCTATGCCTACCACCTCACCGTCCTTACGATTGCACTATTGACTTACTACCTGGGGCTCCTCTTCCTTCCAGTCGTCTCTACAATTTATCCGGTCCTGAGAGAGGGTCTATGGAAGAATATATTTCTGAATCATTGGACTCTGGGATAATTCGTCCCTCAACTTCACCGGTTGGGGCAGGGTTCTTTTTTGTAGCAAAGAAAGATAAGACCTTGCGCCCCTGTATTGATTATAGAGGACTTAATCAAATCACTATCAAAAATAAATATCCCTTACCACGTATTGACTCCATTCACGAACAACTCCACCTAGCCAAAATCTTCTCAAAACTGGATCTCCGTAGCGCTTACCATCTTGTTAGAATCAAGGAAGGGGATGAGTGGAAGACAGCTTTTAAGACCCCACTAGGGCATTTCGAATACTTAGTCATGCCTTTCGGACTCACTAATGCCCCCGCTGTATTTCAAGCTCTGATCAATGATATTCTGAGGGATTTTTTGAATGTTTTCGTGTTCGTTTATTTGGATGACATTTTAATCTACTCACAGGATGAGGATCAACACATTCATCACGTCAGAATGGTTCTTCAACGTTTGTATGAGAACCAACTATTTGTCAAGGCTGAGAAATGTGTTTTTCATGTCAAGTCTGTTTCTTTTCTGGGTTTCATATTCGAGGAGGGATGTTATCGCACGGATCCAGCTAAAACCAAGGCAGTGGTGGAATGGCCAACTCCTGAGACACGCAAGCAGCTGCAACGATTCTTGGGCTTTGCCAATTTCTACCGGAGGTTTATTAAAAACTACAGCCGGATCGCTGCCCCACTTACTCAATTAACCTCCACATTACGGACATTTAGATGGACTTCTGAAGCTGAGACTGCTTTTGGTAAGCTTAAGGACTTATTCTCTTCTACGCCCATTCTGTGCCATCCTGACCCTGAGAAACAATTTATATTGGAGGTCGATGCTTCAGACGTCGGTGTAGGAGCAGTCTTATCTCAGAAATCT
>JBBPBX010092558.1:0-11356 GCA_038048925.1 Garcialebias charrua
CCGCCCCCTGCAGGAAAATTTGGACCAAAGTAGGTCCAAAGTTGGACCAAAGTTTCTACTTTGGTCCAAATTTCCTTGTTCTTTTTGTTCACATTCTTATAATTGTAACTGTATCTGTAGTAAAATAAAATAAAAAATAAAATAAAAACTTTGGTCCAATTTTTTCCTGTACACACACACACATCGTGTTGTATATACAGTATACAACACGATGTGTTTATGTTTGTTTATGTTTGTTTATTAAATTTGTTCATTTTTTTTACAAAAGAAACAATACAAGACAATCTCATAAAAGATATTGTACAAAATATAAAAAAATGAAAGGTAGCAGAAAGAAGAATAAGTCTTATTATATCTGCCCCTTGCTTCCAACAATCAGATTAAACAACAATAATCAACCATGTAAACAATAATTAGAAGTGAATATTGTGTGTGTGATGTGATGTGTGTGTGTGTGCAGGAAAAATTTGGACCAAAGTTTTTTTTATATCGTGATATATATCGTTATCGTGATATAAAAAAGTCCATATCGTGATATATGATTTTTTCCATATCGCCCAGCCCTACCCTGATCTGGACTTTTCTTTTGTTTTTTTTTGCCAAAAGTCAAGTGATCGCTTCCTCCTCCGCTGACTCCATGACTGAAACAATGAGGAAATGAATGAATATGTCACGAGCGAATTAAACTCAGGTTCAACGTGGCTGCGCGAGGTTCTGCAGATTTCCTGGTGTGCTGGACCAGCGCTCCATGTTTTTATTTTATTTTTTAGAATGTTTTATTAACATATAAACACAGAATATCGCAGCGGCTGAGACAGGACTTGCAGTGGAGGCGGAGCTAAGGAGGCTGAGCTGAATTTCAGCAGAGCAAGGGGGAGCAGAGCCATATATGACTCTGAGGGGGAGGGACCAGAATGCTTTCCCTGTTGAAAATTTTTCTAAGTGCTGTGTTCTACAGAAACTTACAGACTGCACCTTTAAGGAAAAGTTAAACTGAGACACACCTTTGCTATAATTTCAATAAAACAAATAATTGTTCTTGTTAAAGTTCTCCCGTACACGCTCCTGCGGCTGCCATTTTGGCCGCAAATCGATTTTTGGCACAACACCGGCCCACATTACCGGGTGGTCAGCGTTGACACATAACAAATGCGACGCGTCAACGGTGACGCATAATAGGTGCGACTTATACGTCGAAGCAACTTATTTGTTTTTTCCCACTTCATTAGACATTTTTGGACTGATGAGACTTACGGCAGAAAATATGGTACATATGTACATCCACTATAAATACTTGAATAACACAAGAAAGCAAAAACACTTCTTTGCATTGTGGTTCAATACATCAAAATGACAAGAATCAAGAAAAAAACATACAATACAAAATAAAAAACACAATAAATACCAAAAAACACATGATAAACTGCTGTAACAATTAATGACAAGTAAGAAATGATAGGACTGACTCGGCTGAACAGCGTGTATGTGCTTAAGTTTCAGTTGTTTTACTGGGACGTTGACTGGAAGCATCCTGACCTGACCATCCTGATTTGATATTTCTTGTTGTTGGTTTTTTGGCGAGTCGGAATGGTTCTTCTCGTCCTAAGCATTTCATTGCATCATTGACCTTGTGTTGATTTTGCACAACTAACCTGTATAACCTGTTGAAACTCAGAATGACCTACGATGGGACATTTAGAAGATACTATCTACTGTATTTTGTTCTGGGAGATCTGCAGAGGATTTTTCTGTTTCTTGGAAAGACCAGCTGGTGGAGTCATAGGGACTACTGAGGGCTGAGGGGAGCAGTTTTTTAATTTTGTATCAAAATGCCTCGTCTGCTTATACTGTACATGGATTTGAGGTTGGCGTTAGATTTTCTGATAAATTTATCAGTATTTGGCCACCTGAGAGTGTTTGGTCCAATATAGTCTTAAGTATTTAACACATACAGGAGAAAGTATGACCATGAGGGGTAGGGAACCTTTTTGGCTGAGAGAGCCATAAACGCCGCATATTTTAAAATGTAATTCCGTGAGAGCCGTACAATTTTTTTAAACTAAAAACAAGTAAATGTGTACATTTTATGAAGCCCAACACTTTTAAAGTACAATAAGTATCTGAATGCTTTTTAATAACATTGTTATGCTGTTGTTAACAATGATAAATAAAGTATTTCTTACCATTAATGTGACTTCTGGTGCTGCATAGTTTTGCTGATGGCCTTGTAGTCTGGTTGATATGTAGTGAGGTTAAGTTGACCACCTGAATGACCAGCGACATCACCTCACCAAGCTGCTCGCCACAGATCTGAGCACAAAGCGCCTCCTGATGTAGGATGCAGTGAAAACTTAAAATGGGTCTCTTTTCCTGTTCACGAAGCAGTGCTACAAATCCTCTGTTTTTCCCCACCATGCACGGAGCACCATCAGTACACACTGAAATAAGTTTGTCCATCTGTAGATTTTTTTCTTTAGTGAACTCAGTGAAAGTTTTTAATAAATCATCCCCTCTTGTTGTCCCTTTCAGAGGCAAAACAGCAAGACTTTCCTCACGTAGTGTGTCATGGCATGTCTTTTATTCGTTTAATTATCTTGTCTTTATCCGAAAAGTCGTCAAAAAGTTCATTGGCAACATCAAGCATGAATGTTTTGGCGTACTCACCATCTGTGAATGGCTTCCCGTTTCTCACAATGGCTAAAGCACCAGCAAAACTAGCTGAATTCCAGTCACCTTGTTGAGTCCAAACACGGAGGTGCTGCTGACCTGCTTGTACTCTGCCCAGTAGCTCTTCACATGCTTTTTTCCTGCTGTCCCCCACAGGATATTTTGATGCAAAGGCAGCATGTCGTGTGTCGAAGTGCCGCTTTATATTTGAGCGTTTCATCGAGGCAATTTTGGTAAATGGAGCTTATTTATATAGCGCTTTCCAGCCCCCTGTGAGGAGCCCCAAAGCGCTTTACAATACCAGCCATCCACCCATTCATTCAGACATTCATACACCGGTAGTGGTAGCCTGCCTTGCAAGGCGCCATCCAGACCTACCGGGAGCAACTCGGGGTTAAGTGTCTTGCCCAGGGACACAACGACACATGGTGGGCGGACGCGGGATTCGAACCTCCAACCTTCCGATCGGGGGTCGACTGCCATTACCACTGTGCCACGGTCGCCCTCTTTTTTATCATTTTATCATTAATTTTATCATTGCATATCAGACACACTGCAGAACCTGCTCTCTCCACAAAAGCAAATTGCTCTGTCCATTCCGGCTGAAAAGTACGATAATCCTCGTCTCGTTTTCGTTTAGCCGCCATCTTCATCACACGGGTTTCCACAACTAGCTAAGCTAGCTGCTAGGAGGGATGTTTACTTCCTGATCACGTCTCCTCCCGTGTCCGTGACGCATCATCCGATTGGCTCCGGTCGGCGCCAGTCACCCGCGGAGAGCTGTGATTGGCTCCAGTTGGCGCCAGTCACCCGCGGACAGCTGTGATTGGCTCCAGTCGGCGCCAGTCACCCGCGGACAGCTGTGATTGGCTCCAGTTGGCGCCAGTCACCCGCGGAGAGCTGTGATTGGCTCCAGCCACTCGCGGCCATGTTTTATATTTTTATCTGCTTTTTTATTTAATTATTTATTATTATTAAATATTTGTCTGCGAGCCATATGCATCCATCAAAAGAGCCATATATGGCTCGCGAGCCATAGGTTCCCGACCCCTGATCTAGAGGTTCTTTGCCACTGAGTCTCTTTTAGAGCCACAAAGAACTGATGCTGTTCAGCTCGGCCTCCTCCTCCTGCTCTGGTCAGTGAGGGAGGAGACGATGGGTGGTGCTAATGACATGCAGACCAGTAAAGATGGATCACATTCATTGTACCCCCCTCCACTACCAGCTCACCCTCCTCCTCCTGGGTCCTGACAAAGACCAAACCTTTAAAATGGTTGCACAAATCTTGTTGTGGTTCTCAGTTCTGGAACAATCAGAGGCTGAGTGGTCACTGATCCTGTGTGTGTGCACGTCTAAGATTGAATGAAAATGACTGTGTTGTGTGTGTGTGTGTGTGTGTGTGTGTGCGTGCACAGCACTGTGGATGCACACACTGTAAACTCATTAAAACAGTTTTCTATAGATTTGAACCAGGATCAATCAAGTGTCTTGAAGAAGCTCCTCTAGAAAAATGTCTCCAGAAAAAAAACGTCTACCGGTCGTGTGTCACTAGTTAGCTAACGGCATTACAAGGGAGGACCCAGAACATTGTGAGACGTTTGTGAGGCTTTTCACCTGACTGCTGAGAGTTGCACAGGTGTGCAGTCCTGCTGCTTGAATTTTAAACAACCATCATCTTCCTCTTGTTCTGGAGTCAGGTCTCAGGGCAGCAGCTTGAGCAGGGAGGTCCACACATCTCTGTAAACAGCCAGCTCTTCTGGGGGGACCCCAAGGTGTTCCCAGACCAGCTGAGTCCTCAACTGGCTCCTCTGGGTGTGTCATGAGCAGCAGCTCCACTCCAAGTCTCCATCCATACAGTACATCGTTACCCGCTGCTTCTTTATCGGGCTGTGGAGGTCACTGGTGTCTATGTCCAGCAGTCACTGTGTGAGACCCTGGACAGGTCTCCAGTCCATCACAGAGACAAACAACCATTGTCTCTCACCTAGGGTCAATTTAGAGTGACCAGTCAGTCTAACATGCATGTTTTTGGTCTGTGGGAGGAAACTGGAGAAAACCCACGCATGCATGGAGAGAACATGCAAACTCCACCCAGAAAGGCCCCTCGCTGGGATTTGACCCAGTGACCTTTTCTCTGAGAGGCAACAGCTCTACCAACTGAGCCACCGTGCTGCAGTTGATCTTACGTTGTAAAGTATGTACATGCATGGCTGATGGGTAATTTTTTACATTTCTCTTTCTTAGTGGCTGATATCGGCCAAATAAGATCAGTCATCGTATTAATCCGTCTCCAGTCGTTGTTTATGAGGATGTATTTGACGCTCTTGGTATGAAATGGTAACCAACAAGGTAAGGGGTTCAACTTGACAGAAGTAGGAAATGTCCCAGAGCCATGTGCAGCTTTATTCATCACAGGTTAGAGAAAACGTCAGCATGACTGTCACTGACAGCTGTCAGTCTCATGTTCTCTGACATGCTTTATGAGTTTCTTGTCCTGCTGTCCAGCCTCGTCTCACTTTACCCACTTCCTGTCACCGTCGGTGTGTCATGATGGTGCTAACAGTGCTGTGCATCCGCCTGGTTCTGTTCAGGCAGATATGGAGACAGAGCTGTTCACCTACTGCTGCAACCAAACACAAACGTGAAAATGTTTTTGTCTGTGTGTGCGCGTGTGCATGCACTGCGGCCAACACAGCTAAAAACAAAACTAAAGCCTGAACTAAAATGTCCGACTCAGATCGTTTTACAGAGAGTAAGCTGTAATTATATGTGGTAGTAGCTGAGAGTCATCCTTCCCATGAACGTCAAGGTTTAAGTAACTGGGCCGGAAAACTGCATGAAATCCACAAAACCTACAACTCTCATTTCTCTGCATGAGCTCATCATCTGAACACTCTGAGTATAAGATGGTTAATGCTAAACGGCTTCATCCTTCTTGTTTTAGCTCTTCTTCATGACTTCTCACTGCACACACACACACACACACACACACAGACAGAGTACCGTAGTTCTTTGTGCAGAACAAAAGACGCTTGATCTTTCTCTAAGGCTCATGGCATGCACAGAGTTAATTCAGATTTGACATTTATTTATTTGTTTGCTTATGCTGGTGGAGATTCTCAGTCATCCAGGACATGATACAAACAAAAGAAGGCGTTCAATACAGAAACCAATACAATCAATACAGAAGCGAAACGTCTTCTGTTACAAATAAACTCCAGTTGTTTCTGTATTGAACGCCTTTTTTTGTTTTTATTTGTTTGCTTATTTATTTATTTCTCTGTGTGTTTGTCTGGGTTGCTTTGATGATGTGTGCGATTAAGATGCCCGTTGTGTGTGTGTGTGTGTGTGTGTGTTAAGTGTACATGTGTGGGGGTGGGGGGATGGGCGTCTCAGGTTTTGGCACACAGGGTTTCCCACTTTAACTAGCAGGGACTAAGCCGGACAGAGGAAGTAGGAAGGCGGGGTTGAGAGGTTAACAGGAAAAGGGGTGTGGCTTAAGGTACTGTCCTTCTCTCCATGTTACTGTTTCTTTTCTCTCACGTTGTCTCCACTATGCCCTCTCTGACAGGGTTTCCTTAGGCCGAGTGCAGGGGCGAGTCCACGCAGATGAAGCTCAATAGGCCCCTCCCCTCCAGCTGGCAACAAATTACTCAGCCACCTAAAAGTCTGAAGGCGCAGTCTAGTGGCCAAGTTCAAACACACGCAGCCATCAGGCCTTCATGGCAGCTGTTACATTCTTCCTGATGTGCAACAACTTCACCTTCAGTCCTGCCGTGTGTTCTGATGCAGACACACACATCAACCGCTACGTTTGTTTTGTGTTGTGCTTTGTTTTTTGTGTGACAAAAGCATTTATTTAGGAAAGTGCCACAGTGAATGTCAGGATGTCTACAGAGACAGCCCTGGGGACATGAAGTGTCCCCTTTCTCTGAGTCCTGCAGAGGAGACACGTGAGTTTGCTTCCTGAGGGCAGCCACTCAAACACTGGGAAAATGATGTGCAGGGGTCCTGTAAGGTCCAGTCAAACCAGGGGTCACGCACCCGGGGGCCCCCAAGGACCATATTTACGCTTTGTTATTTCCAAAGAGTTTATCAAACTGGTGCCCTTTGTATGACTCCGTACCCACGAAGTAGCTCTCAGTTTCAAAAAGGTTGGTGACCCCCGAGTCAAACTCTATCAATAAATATGTGTCCTCCTCTAACCAGCCTCCCCTGAATGATGGAGTGAAGGAGCTCTTTCAGGTCGGCGTGGTAGAGAAGCAGCTCTGATGCTGATGTGTTTGTGTTTGTAGGAGAGTTTGAAGAGGAGTCCAAGCAGCCGTCACTGTCTGAACCACAGAAACACCAGCTCAAACACAGAGAACTCTTCCTGTCTCGACAGTTTGAATCGTTACCTGCAACACACATAAGGTATGTATTTATATGAAAGCTGAAGCTTTAACAAGATGTCTGGGAAACAGAATGAACTGTTGATGAATCGTTCATTACCACAAACATTTAACCCAACAAATGTAGTCATGTCTTCCATCTCAGCAGAGCTCCTCTCCTTCTTTATTATTATTATTATTCAGAAATAGTTTCTGCTCCTTATTAGCCGAAAATTAAATTTCAACTCGTATGGATAATTATATCAAACAAAGTTTCGTCTTCACTGTTTTATCGTTTTAAAATCTGTCCTCATCAACACCGGGGGTGGGAATCTGCTTACGGTTCAGAGCACTGCCACTCAAATATAAAATGATTGCATTTCACTTATCTTGAAACTTAAGGATGATGGCTTAGTTGACATAAACACTGATTTATATATTCTTATGTCTGATAAAGAGTGCATAATATGTAAAAAAAAAAATATTGTCACAGACTGCTGATCAATAAAAGATGCTAAGCTAACATTCAAAATGCCTTAGCTCAGTTTAGCTAGTGTGATTAGCATCCCGTTTAACACAAATCAAACATTCATTGTCATAACTAAAAACGGGCATATCATGGTAACTTCAGCTATTACAGACAGATATTCTTTAGAGTTCAATAAAGTAAAAATGTGAGAACATTTACTGCAACTGGTTTGTGCTACGGTAACTCTGCTGGGACAAACAGCAACTACTCTGCTGATTCGTAAAGTCATGAAAGTTTAAAACTTTTAAAACATCTCCTTGTGAGCAATACAATTAAAAGTAGGTTTTACCCACACCTATAATCAACATTAAATATATGTACTTCTTAAGGTTTTATTGAATGTTCATGACAGAATAAATAATTTTAGTGTTGCCTGCCTGGCCAGGACGTCTGGTGCCGTCGTTCTGTTACGTACAGGTAGTTTGGACACTTAAAGCTTTGTCAGAAAGATTATTACTTTGAGTACAACTGTACACTTTGCTGATTTAGGTGTTTATACAGAATATAGTATGGGTTAAGTAAAAGAAAACTTCTTAATTATTGTCCCCCATCATGGAGCGAAGCAGGTGAATTGGATCCATCCATCTTTCCATGCATCCATCTTGTGAGCTTGATGACTTTAAAATATAAGTGAGGTACCAACTTCTATTTTCATGTGTGGCGGCTTCTACATGTAAGAAAGTTTCCTTTGGAAAATTGAGTTGCCTTGTCAAATCCAAGATGGCTGCCACCATAAATATCTGTCCGTCTTGTGAGCTGAATAATTTGAAAAACAAGCAATGTGCCAACAAACGTTTTGGTGTGTGGCTGCATCGAGGCTTAAGACAAGTTCCTTTCAAACAGTGGATTGTCACATAAAATACAAGATGGCCACAGCCAGGAACTATGCTTTCTAGTTGCTTAAAAGTATAGTTTCCTCAAGTAACGGTGGTGGTCGAAGATTAATCCAAGGTGGTCATGGCCACCGTGGTCCACCCCCTGGCTCTGAAATTGTGCCTGACAGTTTAAAAATAATAAGTAAATTTTTTTCTGCTGCTCCATTCTGCAGGAGTCACCACGGTGGGAAAACTCGCATAGAAAATATCTGGCAATTGTTTTACTCTGGAAGAGGTGGCCATGTTGGCAGTCTGTTTAAATTCAGGGTCAGCCTTTACCTGCACTCAGGACATGTTTTAAAGGAGAAATGTAATCAAATCTGAAAAAATCGATATAACAAGAATTTCATATAGTAAACAACACACATAAACATACTTAGTATGCTTTTTTCAAGTCAGTAGCTTAAAGAAATAGTTTTTTACATTTTTCCTGCTACATGCCGAAGTACAGTGATTTCTGTAGTAATTTTCTGGACGCACTTTTATGACACAATTAAGACCTCCTTTGCTATCTTACAATAACACTGAAGCTATAAACCCATCATTACTGTCCTCTTGTCTGTCATTTAAAATGGAAGCAGAAGACTTTTTTGAATCTGAAGGATATCACTTTAGTTTGTCAAAAACAGTTTGGTGATTTAGTGCATTAATGGGCATTTCTATCCTGGAAATACGAATAGCCGTGCGTTAGCCGCCGCATGCTAACGTTAGCATGCTAGCGCCGTATGCTAACGTTAGCATGCTAGCGCCGTATGCTAACGTGGAAATGGGGGTGTTGAAAATGTCCTGAAACAGTTACCAATGTCTTGTTAAGCTCTGTCTTCCCCAGAACATAGTAGGATCTAAAATGATTTTTAAAGATGAAGGAGCAAGTTGAAACATGCTGTCTCCCTCCTTGCTAGCAGGGAGCTGCCTGGCTAACTAACTACGGTGGCCCTACACGGCCAAAATTCTACAGCGGCCGAATGCACAGGAGCGGTAAAAATACAATATAAATTTTAAAAAAAGTTTTAAAATCGATTTTGGGGCTTTTAGAATAGATTCTGAATCGCCAGGACTAAGAATCTTGATTCTTTAAAAAATAGATTTTTTTTGCTGCATCCCTAATTGCTACACACTGAAACCTTTTTGTCCACAACTAGATACACACACTAATATTACTGTATGAGGGACGACCGTTGCACTGCCTACGTCATATTCAGGGGACGGAGAGCAGGCAGGAGGAGGGGGGTCAAAAACACCAGATGAGAATTTTTTCACTTTGCAAAGTCTAAATTTGAGTTAGGATGACATTTTTGACTTGTGAAAATTTCTCAACAAGCTTATTTTATGCTTTTCATTAGACTACTATTAGCTTAAAAACACTTTTCATTTCTCCTTTAAACCAACACATGATCAGCTTTAAGTTTTTTTTTTTTTTTTTTTCAAACAGTGCTTCAAATCAAGACTGCATTTTAATTTAATCACAAGTATTGGGAATGAATTGAACATTTACGTTGACTTTAAAACTGTTATTGTTTAAAACACCAGTCTGCAGTCTGTTATTATTTATTTATTGGGCTTATTTATGTTTACATTAGTCCCTCGCTACTTCGCGGTTCATTTATCGCAGACTCGCTCCATCGTGGCTTTTCAAAATAAGATTGAACATGACACATAACTGGCTGATTGATGGATGAGCCGCACTATCGGCATGGAATTTTTATTTTAAATGAATTTTAAATTATTTAGCACCTTCTGCACCTTTGTGCAGCCCACACTGCAGGATAAGCTTCCTCCTGCAGCTGATCAGCTGTTCTCAGTGCAGAGTGAAGAAGTGGGCGTGGCCAAGAGCGTTTGCAGGTGGCTGAGAGCAGAAATCATGACACTCTGTGCTCTTTTAGAGCGTTTAGGGTTTAGAAACATTGTTTAGAATATTGCAAGAGTGTGGGATGGGTTTAAAAACATTTTATTTATTTATAAATATACAAAAATAAACTACTACATGTACTTGTACTACTATTCCTACTTCGCTGTTTTTCTCTTATCGTGGGGCTTCATGGTAAGGATCCCCCGCGATAATCAAGGTACTACTGTATCTAATAATAATTCTAAGGTACAGTAACTGTACCCATTTCTTAGAATATTCCATGACATTCTGTGAAGTCCTGCTCTTTAAACATTGAGAACCCAACAAGCAAATGTTATTAATCCACTGTTATTAGCCTCCTTAATGAACCTGCAGCCAGCTGTAACTGTTTCACCTGCTAACAAGCGAACTCTTGTAGCTTGTTGCGAATGTCTGTTTAAAACCACGTTACCTTGCAAAGAGAGTGTTGGTCCTCTGGTAGACGAGCCACGACCGACTCAGTCATCCTATAAATAAAATGAACAACCAACGCACGTCTTTTTGTAACGAGCGTAAAGGATTAGTGGGAAACTGCTCATCGGCCATCAACGGTTTGGAAAGAGGAGCTCTGGTTCTGAACAAAACATTTGAACTGCAGGAATGGTACGTTTACCGTGAGGGGCCGAGATGGTGTAGAGGCAGGGCAGCCGGCTCAGGACCAGAAGGTCTCGGGTTCGATCCCCGGTCACGGCATACCTCGTTGTGTCCCTGGGCAAGACACTTAACCCCGAGTTGCTCCCGGTAGGACAGGCAGCGCCTTGCAAGGCAGTCTGCCGCTACCGGAGTATGAATGTGTGTATGAATGGGTGGATGGTTGGTACTGTGAAGCGCTTTGGGGTCCCTCACAGGGGGCTGGAAAGCGCTATATAAGTAAGCTCCATTTACCTTCAAGATATAACTGCACCTTTAACTTTTTCTATTTTTCAGGGTCACTTGGCTGTGGCAGCCATCTTGGATTGTGTTGATGTAGCTCTACATCCAATCACTACTGATTTCTGAGATATTTTGAAAGGAGTTGCATTCGGGC
>JBBPBX010092559.1:0-13714 GCA_038048925.1 Garcialebias charrua
TATATATTTTTTTTTTAACAAAGTATCAAAAAACTAGCAAAACATTATAAGGTATATGTATAAAATCAAAGACAGGAACAAATCTGCATTGGTTTTTGCCAGGATTCCAACAGATTCTGAAAACCATTTAGAGAAGTCAAGTTCGAGAGCTTCAGATCTTTTTGTAAGATATTCCATGAAGCAGGAGCGGAGTAGGAGAAGGCCCTTTTTCCAAGTTCAGTCCTCACTGACGGAACACTGCAGGTAATCATGTCCTGAGAGCGCACGCTGTAGCTGCACTCACGCAAAGACATGTAGGAGGAAGGCATTTGAAGGCATGTTAAGTGCAATTTCATCCTCTTTAATTTCAAGACCACAATTTGTGGCACTGTTTAGGTTTATTTCAAGTCAGAGTCAGAGAGAATTTATTGTCATTTGCACCGCATGTAGTACATGTGTTGAAAACGAGATTATGTACACAGGGTCCCAGTTACATCCAACAACAAATGCAAGAGAAAAACAATAATAACATCTAGGATTAACTAAGAGAGACATCACATCAGCTAGTAATACACTAAGCCCTAATGTAGTAGAAAAACATCATTATAAACAGCAGCACGAACATGAGCAGATGGTCACAGATGAACGCAGCAACAAGAAACAGATCAGTATCAGTATGATGTGACATTTTGCAGTGTTTATTCTTATTATTTATTTATTCATGAGTCTGACAGCCTCAGGGTAGAAGCTGTTTCAAGGCATGTTAAATGCAATTTCATCCTCTTTAATTTTAAGACCATATTGTTGTGGCACTGTTCAGGTGTATTTGAAGGCATGTTAAGTGCAATTTCATTCCTATTCAAGACACTTTGATAAGAATGACTATGTATTTAATATAGGCAGATACAGTGTATCTATGTTTACAATTTTGGTTGGTGGTGTGCCTCTGGATTTTTTCTATGAAAACACTGTGCCTTGGCTCAAAAAAGGTTGAAAAACACTGCAGTAAAGGGTAACGGATCCGACAGGACAAATTTTACGGCCAGGTATGAACACTCCTACTTCCAGCTGCCCACTTGTGATCAGATCATCCAGGACACCTGTTAGAACCAGATCTGAATGAAGACTTTTCAGGCTGAAATCAGTGGAACAAGCAACAGATGTGGAGCACCTGAAGGAACTAAAAAAGAAAAGTTAGAGGAGCAGCTGGAGTTGGTCGAGAGGATCAACATGAGCCGGGAGGTGAACTTCTCGCTGGCTTCTAAAAAGTGATGTGATTTTCAAAAGCTGGCCACTGAAAACGTAGTCACACGGCTTGGTGGCGAATCCTCCGGATTCAGTTTGACTACAAAAGAGAATTTGTCAAATTTTCTCACAATTTTTGTGCAATTTTGAGTCAACAACCACCAACAACAACTGGTAAGTTGTCAGGACAAGAGACTGGCTGGGTCCTGGTTGGACTGCCTTCTCGTCTTTAAGTTGAATATTTTAAAACTTTCTTCGTTGTTTTGGAAATGGATTATTTTTAAATTAGTTCATGATGGCTATAAATCTTTATAAAATTTTCAAATCTGAGTAGTTTCAGTATTTGGTTGCGTGCAAAGCTGTTCCTTGTGTTTGTCCTGAAGCGGATGTGTCATTCGGACTCCGAGCAGTTCATCTTTTCCTTCCTCCAAATGTCACTCAACATCTAACCAAGAGTAAAGGCGTCCATAATCAACTCCTTCATTTGTCCAGAATTACCCTTCGTAGTCAGCCTCCACCTCCTGAAGCCTCCCCAGCTGTGCATAGACGCCGTCCCCCCTTCGCAGCAGTAATGCTAACATTAGGTTCTGCACAGAGCGGCACCAGCCTGGGGGAGTGGCACGCTGCTCCAAACAGGCACACACATGCTGGATATATTCCCAGCAGCAGAGGACCAGATGGTTGGCAAACAGGGATGCTTCCAGGTTCAAATCACCTCCCACAGCTGGACGGTGGCGTCCCACAGAGGACCGCAGGGACAGAGTATTGTCATCATTGTGTGTCCACACGATGACAAACTGCGTTTAACCCCTCACACATCAGTGGAGCAGCAGGCAGCTGCAGTATGTAAGCAACCTTTGTCTTGCTCAAGGACACCACAACACATGAGCATGATGAGTAGGGATGGGAATTGATAAGAATTTGGCAATTCCAATTCCTTTATCAATATAACTTATCGATTCAATTCTGTTATCAATTCTCATTGGGTTAGGCAATAAAATATAGTACACCATTTGTGTGCATGAAGTATTTATTGCTCTTTCACCAGAACAAAAATAATAATAATAATAATAATTTGTCACTTGTGTATGTTTCCCATACTTGACAGACGAAATTGGTCTTCTGCCTTTAACCCAACCACCACCAGGTGGTGCAGCGAGCAGCGTAGTCGCGCTCGGGGAGCTGGAGAATTAGATGTGGACTCATAGACACCCCAAGGTGTGTAGTGGCCGGGGCCGGGGCCGGGGCCGGGGCGCGGGTCCCAAGTCAAAAGCCCTGCCACTACACCATCTTGGCTCCTAAATAGAACTTGTATGAAAAAATAATTCCTAATTAACATTAACACATCAACAAAAAACATAACCGCCCTTTTAAATTTATGCAAACTAGCAATTTCTGTGCAGAAAAATTAACATGTTGGCTTGAAGTTGGACTTCTCCATCCACTCTCTGAGCTGTGGAGATGGGGGCTGCTGCTGCACAGACAGAAGCTTGCTGTCCTCTTCCTCAAAAAGTTCTTCTAGGGCTGTCTTTTTTTGCTTCTTTACGGGAGGCGTCTGAAATTATTGACATAACCACAACTTGTAATTCACAAGTTTCAATTTTAAAATAAATAGTGTAATAATCCATGCAATTTATCATCTTTCATTACAAAAAACAAAACTTACATAGTTATTCATCCTCTTCTGCCTCCCTCTGATGTTGTTGTTACTGCCTGAGTGTTTTCTGCCACCGCTGCTGCCCTGATGCCTGTCCCAGATGTTATTCTCATCATCCATCATGGCAATCCTCGTAAACTAAAAGTTATTACAGGAGAGGGAGATTATTTATAAAATACAGTGGAAGGTAACAAGTTTTTTGATTTGATTTGATGTTTATTCATTCATTTTAAAAGAACAATACAAGACAGTTTCATCAGATACAAGAATACAAGTAGGATAAAATGAAGGGAGCAGAAAGAAGATGAAATCTTATTATATCTGCCCCTTATTTCACAGTTTGTTCAACCAATGATAACCTTCAAGCAACATCACAAGTGACAACAACAAGTGACAGAAACGGTAGGAGTTTAACGTTACCTGCTGCAACATTTAAAACTGAGGAGGACGCGTTGTTAGCTCCACTTCCATCACCACCTAGCAGCGTGTTAAAGACGGTACATTTGTTCAAACTAATCGCATGCTGAGTGCTCAAATGCTTCATGTTAGAAGTATTTCTGCCCTTTATAGTAATGGACGCGTTGCATGTGTTGCAAGTAGCCCTGGTTTCGTCTTTTTTGTGTGAAGCCACACGCTTGACCGCTTCCTCCACGACACCATACTGAATACCAAATACGGCGCATGTCTGTGATGTCATCACGTAAATGCGTCACCACGACGAGTCAAAAGAACCGATAATTTGAATCGATAAGACAAGCAGCCTACAATTCCAGGGAATTGAACTCCTAAGAACCGGTTCTTTAAAAGAACTGGTTCTCAATTCCCATCCCTAATGATGAGGAATCAAACCTGAGACTTTCCATTACTAATCGGCTGCCCTTCCTCTGCGCTACATCAGTTGTCTCTCCTTTTTTTTTCTTTTTTTTTAAACTCCCAGGTCATTCACTGGGATAAATGTCGTTTTCAGCGTATTTGTTATTGAAAGATGAAAATGGTCGTAATATGAGTATGTTCAAATGTGTGTTAGCAAAATACCTTCTGAACCACTGAACTAATTTTAATAAACCCAAAAAAGCTAAGTCTGGTCCTCTGGACATTCAAAAAACAAAACAAAACAAAGCAAAAAAAACTGTAGAAACGTTTCGTCTTTCGTCCGAAAGACTTCCTCAGTCTGAGAAGCTGTGTTCAGCTCAGTCTTATAAATAGCACCCTCCCACAGTGGATCAACCAGTTGGCTGATGACAGCCGAAACCAGCTGCTCACATGATCAAGGAGGACCATCAGCCTGACGATGGATCGTTAACACCCTGATGGTTGTTTGCTATTCACAGAGGGCTGAGTGATACTAGCAATAACAGCATTGTAAGAGGGGGACAGTTGAACCCGGAGGCCTCCACCTCTGTTTAATGATGGACGGTTTCTTTTCACAAAGATGGCCTCCTTTACTCCTCTCTCAAACCATTGTTCCTCTCTATCAAGGATGTGAACATCTTCATCCCTGAAAGAGTGACCGCTGGCCTGGAGATGAGTGTAGACCACAGAGTCCTGACCTGATGATGTTGATCTTCTGTGCTGGGCCATCCTTTTGGCCAGTGGCTGTTTAGTTTCCCCGATATAAGACTGATCACAGCCCTCCTGACACTGAACAGCATACACAATATTACTCTGTTTGTGCCGGGGGACTGGATCTTTGGGATGAACCAGTCTTTGCCGTAATGTATTTTGGGGTTTAAAAGCCACTGGGACGTTGTGTTTAGAAAATAAACGTCTCAATGTCTCTGAAACTCCCGCAACATACGGAATGACCACTGGTCTGGGTTCCTTCTTTTCACCTGATGGCTGGCTGGAGTCCTGTTTGGGTTTCTTCTCTGCTTTCAGGAAGGCCCAGTTAGGATATCCACATTTCTCTAGAGCCTGTTTTGTGTGTGATTTCTCCTTCTGTCTGGCTCCTGAGTTAGTGGGGACGCTGTCTGCTCTGTGGTACAGAGTCCTGATGACTCCTAACTTGTGCTCCAGAGGGTGATGGGAGTCAAACTGTAAATACTGGTCTGTGTGTGTGGGTTTGCGGTACACCTCAGTTTGCAAATTTCCTCTATCAGAAACTGAGACCTCACAGTCCAAGAAAGCCAACCTGCCATTTTTTACATCTTCTCGTGTGAACTTGATATATTTATCCACAGAGTTGATGTGATCAGTGAAATGTTGGACTTCCTGAGATTTAATTTTAACCCAGGTGTCGTCAACATACCTGAACCAATGACTTGGTGGTCTCCCTGAAAAGGATGTCAAAGCTCTCTTTTCTACCTCCTCCATGTACAGGTTGGCAACAATAGGAGAAACTGGAGACCCCATAGCACACCCATGTTTCTGCCTATAATATTGCTCCCCATATGTGAAGTAGGTTGACTGCAGGCACAGTTTCAAGAGTTGACACAGTTGTTCTGTGGAAAGTGTGGTCCTGTTGCTCAGAGTGGTGTCTGATTTTAACCTTAAACAGACCACCTCTACTGCTTCATCAACAGGAATGCACGTAAAGAGTGATGTGACATCAAAAGAGACCATTGTTTCATCAGTCTCCATGATGACATCCCTCACCTTATCCACAAAGTCCATGGTGTTCTGTATGTGGTGTTCTGAGCTGCCAACTAAAGGGATGAGTACAGATGCCAGATATTTGGAAACATTGTAAGTGACAGAGTTAATCATGCTAACAATTGGTCTTAAAGGTACACCTTGTTTGTGGATTTTGGGTAAACCATACAGACTTGGCGTGGCCTCCCCTGGGTACAGTCTGTGGTACAGAATATTGTCAATAGCCTTGTCCTGCTTCAAAATTTTCAGGCAATCTATCAACTTCTTCTTGTAACCACTTCCTGGATCTCTTTTCAGCGGTTCATAAGTGGTTAAGTCACTAAGGAGTGACATAACTTTCTCATGATAGTCTTTCTGGTTCAAAATCACTGTGCACCTTCCTTTGTCTGCTGGGAGAATTATGATGTTTTTGTCTTTGCTAAGAGTGGTGAGTGCATCCCTCTCTTCTCTACTGATGTTGGAAGGTGGTGGTTTGGCATTACTGAGACAGGCTGAAACTTTGACTCTGAGTTGTTCGGCTTCAAAATCTTTAATTTTGTTGTTACGGATGGCTGACTCAGTGGCTGTGATCATCTCTACCAACGGAACTCTACTTGGTGCCACTGCAAAGTTTAGTCCCCTGGCAAGAATCTCTGTCTCCGGCTGGGTGAGCTGTCTGTCAGATAAATTCTTCACCCAATTTTCTGTCTCCCTGGCATGTAGCTGTGTAGTGGAGTGTTGTCCTACACTGAATGTGTTGTTATTAGAATTGTGATGGTGTTGACGAGTTATCAGTAAGTTAAATTTGTTTTGTTGTCGAGTCTTGGACTTGACATGCTGTGCTAAGCGTGCCTGATCTGTACAGTCCATCACTTGCTGAAGTGTGGTCTGATCTAGGAACGTTGTTAGTTTTTGTTTAATGTGCTCTTCTTTGGCCTTCAAGGTCTCAATAGNTGATGCATCCCACCACTACTGTATCATCTGCAAACTTTACAATATGACAGCCTGGATGGGTAGCTGCTAGGGGTGTAACGATACACAAAACTCTCGAGACGAGACAAATTACAGAGTTCGCGAGAACGAGACGAGATTTTAATATTAGTTCAAGAAAACTTCAAAGATCGGTTTTATGCCGCAAAAAGGCTTTTATTCTGTTTTAACATGTATTACAAACTCAACTGATGTCTTCATTTTACTGATTGAATCTCCTTAGACCTTAGAACGTTCAACTTTGTTTAAAAAAATAGATATTCACGCAGGACTTTCCAAAAATTGAACATAAATATCCGCATCAGCACTGAATCTGCAGCCGTCACTCACCAGTGTTGCCAGATTGGGCGGTTCACCGCGATTTTCCTTCTGACTTTTGCGGGTAAAGAGTGCTTTGGGTGGGTGGGACTCTATCTGGCAACACCGGTCACACCGGTGTTTACGCAAGTGTGTCTTTACATCCGGGGCAGCGTCGGCAGCGCCGGGACCCTCCATCAATGTAGAGGCGTCTGCGGCACCGGGACCCTCCATCAGTAGTTGGGACGTCTTCTATAGCAACTTCATCCGGCGAAGCCATGCTGTCCGTGACGCTGACTTGCTAGGGGCTGCTAGCATTAGCGTCTCGCGAGACAACGTTGCCTCTCAACGCGAGATATCGCGGGAGTTTAATATCGCGAGATCTCGTACAACGAGATCTCGTTACATGCCTAGTAGCTGCACAATCATACGTGAGCAGAGTGAACAGGAGGGGGCTCAACACACAGCCCTGAAGGGAGACTGGGCTGAGGGTTATGGTGGAGGAACTGTGGATGACTCCCTGCTATCACCACACCAAACGTCTGTAAAACTGAATTAACCCTTTTAGCTGTGGAGGCCATGTTGAAATGAATTTCCTCCAATTGGTAATCAGAGGTAGATGTACGCTCCATGAATACTTGTGAGGGTCGTCTGCTTAAAGCTAATCAGTGGTTTTTGTCCTTCATCTTGTATAAAATACTTTCCTTTGTGTGTTTTCAATTGGAACAAAGCTCCAGCTGGGACGAGTAACTCGAGTCCAAAAACACAGGAAGATCCTGCGAGCAGCCAGAAACTTGGAACCAGACACCTTGGTCATTGAATATCGGGGGAAAGTTATGCTCAGACAACAGTTTGAAGTCAACGGACACTTTTTCAAAAAGTAAGGCGTCACAGTCTGACTCTACTGCTAAACGGCTTCATTTACTCCAGTCTGATTAGGTTTTGTAAAGCAGACTCACCTGTTTTTTATATTTATTATCCCTTGTGTTCCCAGACCGTATCCGTTTGTGCTCTTCTACTCCAAGTTTAACAACGTAGATATGTGTGTCGATGCCAGGACATTTGGAAACGATGCCCGCTTCATCAGGAGATCCTGCACACCCAACGCTGAGGTCAGACTTGGAGAAACGCTAGCTTGTTTCAGCTGAAGCTCCAAATCATTTTATGCCTAATATTCCACTGATGTGTGCAGGTTCGACACATGATCGCTGAGGGCATGGTCCATCTGTGCATCTATGCCATCAGTCAGATTACAAAAGACTCTGAAGTCTCGATTGGATTTGATTATGAGTTCAACAACTGGTGAGTCCTGCTTGTCACCGGACTGGTCTGCATTACCTTCTGTAACTCAGCCACCTGAAGCCTTCTCGTTGTTCTCTCCCAACAATTCAGTAATTATAAAGTGGACTGCGCCTGTCATAAGGGCAACCAGAACTGTCCCGTGCAGAAACACAACCTGAGTCCCAGGGAGAGCTTGCTGAGTCCCCCCGCCCTGGCCCTCCCCTCCCCTCCTGTAGGAGCTGAGACTCGACGGAGAAAAGCTCAGAGGAAGGAGCTGGAAAGTTGTCAGCTCAGCAGCAGCAGCAGCCATGAGCAGCAGCAGGGCTGCAGTGACGCGGAGGTTTGATTCTCAAGATTGTCCCAATAGCTTGATCGTAGCACCAAGACTTGTTAAAATAAAATAAACACCTAACTCTCTACCTGCAATTCTTTAGGAGAAAACGCAGGACGGCATTAAGGTGGAGGAAGGAGAGGAAGAAGATGTAGAAGAAAATGGGATCAACATCTCCAATAAAAGCGTAAGAAACAAATGTGTTTTTTAAAAGTGGCTGGTGTACACACACGCTATCAGTTAATTTAGTGTGAACATACAACCATGTAAACATAAACACCTTGGATCAAATACTGCCCCCAGCATCTATGTTGAACTCCCTCCCTCCCTTTATCTATCTTTTCCCTCCCCTCTGCTGATGACATTGTTGACATTATCAGCAAGTCTAAAGCTGGGTTTATACTAGTGTCTCACGTCTTTTACCCCCCGTTGAGTGAACCCGTCGCTGACGTGTGTCACCGACTGCATTGAGTGTTTATACTTGGCAAGACGTGGGGGATAAATTATAATAAATCCCTCCCTCTTCCAACTTTTTTTATTTTTTTTATTGAATTTATTCATTTCAAATTGTAAAAACACAAGAAAATTATTTACAAAACCACATTATAAAACAAAACAATACATGAAATGAAAGGAGGCAGAAGAAGAAAAAAATCTCATTATTTCTGCCCCTTCTTCAAACAAAATTAACAATCAATTCAAATAGCAATCACATATATAAAAAAATATAAGATATTAAATGATTTCTCACACAAAACCATAAATTCTGAGCTTTGAACAATAATAAAAGAATATTATAGTCAACCAAATCATAAAAAAAAAAAAAATCAACTATGATTCGAACTCACGTCCTTTGGTGTTGCAGCGCAACATGTTAACCACTAGACCACCACGGCTTGTTGTATACAGCGGAGTTTGCTTTCTTTTAAAGGGTGCATGCAGGCGCGCATGCTTTTGTGTGCGCGCGCGTATATATATATATATATATATTTATATATATATGTATTGGTGTGTGTGTGTGTGTTGGGTGCAATGCGCAAAGTGTGCTGAGGCGCACGGTTTGCGTGCGCGCACACACAGACAAGTTCTCTTCAAAACTATCCATGTCTGTCAAAGCAAAAACAAAAAACGCCCACAAACTTTGAACCAATCACACGCTGCGAGCCGCATCGTCGGCTTCTCGGAGTTCTGCTTGGGGGCTATGTACACGACGCGCTGTTACCGGGGGATCACAGCGGGAGTGCGGCCAAAAGTTGCGCAATGTTTGCTCACTCAACGGGGGGTAAAAGACATCCGACAGGCCGTCTTGCCGAGTATAACAAGGCCTTAAGTCCTCATCCTGTCAACTTGACCCATTTCCCACAGTTCTTGTTAAATCCTGTCTCCCGTCACTGCTCCCTATCATCACTAATATCATCCACTCCTCCCTAACCTCTGGCATTGTTCCCACAGCCTTCAAATCTGCTGCCATCACCCCCATCATCAAGAAACCAGGTCTTGACTTTACCCACTTCAGTAATCTTCGTCCGATCTCCAATCTGCCCTTTATTTCCAAGGTTCTTGAAAAAGTTGTTGCTAGTCAACTTCACTCACACCTGTCCAACAACAACATTTATGAAGAGTTTCAATCTGGTTTTCGCCCCCACCATAGCACCGAAACAGCTCTAGTAAAAATTACTAACGACCTTCTTCTTGCTGCTGACTCTGGTCTTCTGTCCATCCTCATTCTTCTTGATCTAAGTTCTGCCTTCGACACCATCTGTCATTCTATCCTCCTCAACAGACTAACCTCCATTGGCATCTCAGGTACCCCGTTAGACTGGTTCAACTCCTATCTCTCTGACCGCACTCAATTCATTCAGCTTAAATCCTTCCGTTCCCAGTCTTCCCCTGTCTCCACGGGTGTCCCCCAAGGCTCTGTCCTCGGACCCCTCCTCTTCATCATTTACCTCCTTCCTCTAGGTCACATCTTCCGCAAATACGGCATCCATTTCCACTGTTATGCTGATGACACACAGCTCTACTTGTCATCAAAACCTAACTCCACCCACCCACCCTCCATCCTCACCGACTGTCTCAATGAGCTAAATCACTGGTTTTCTAACAATTTCCTTCAATTAAACGGTAACTAAACAGAAATCATTCTTGTTGGCACCAAAAACACTATTTCAAAATCAGAACATCTTCTCATCCTTCTTAACAACTCTCTGCTATCCCCCTCCCCTCAGGTCAAGAGTCTCTGTGTCATCCTCGACAGGCCTTTTGAGATTTTCATTAATGAAAAGTGCGTTATGAATTGAATTCATTATTATTATTATTATTACCACTCTCTCCTTCACTTCACACATCAACAATATTACTCGGTCTGCCTATTTCCACCTCCGTAATATTAACCGTCTCCGTCCTTCTCTCACACCCCGCTCCACAGCCATCCTTGTGCATAGTCTTGTGACTTCCCGTATCGATTACTGCAACTCCCTTCTTTATGGCCTCCTTAACAAATCTCTCCACAAGCTACAGATGGTCCAGAACTCAGCTGCCCGTGTCATAACTCAAACCTCCTCCTATAATCACATCACTCCTGTCCTGCAGCAGCTCCACTGGCTCCCGGTTAAATCACGCATTGTCTTCAAAATTCTACTTCTCACGTTCAAAGCCATCTACAACCTTGCCCCTCCTTATCTATCTGACCTCCTACAAATCTCCATCCCATCTCACTCTCTCAGATCCTCCTCTTTGCTACATCTCCATGTACCCTCTGCTCGCCTCTCCACCATGGGGAGCTGGGCCTTCACCTGCTCTGCCCCTCACCTCTGGAACGTTCTACCGCCAGACCTACGAAACACCACCTCCCTTTCTCTATTCAAGACTGCTTTGAAAACACATCTCTTTAGACTAGCTTATCATTAACTTTACTAAATGTATTTTATATCTTTATTTATTTTATATTTCAATTTGTTTCTACTGATGTTTGAGCTGTGTTTGTTTGTTTTTACACAATCTCTGTGATATGTTTCTTGCTGTGAAGTGTCCTTGGGTGTCCTGAAAGGCGCTTTTAAATAAAAAGATTATTATTATTATAATTATTATTATTATAAAGGCCACATGTCACCTCTGGTGCAGGGTTGAATCCTTTGGTTTAACCTTGTCAATGACTTCATGCACACTCTCATGTCCAGGCGTGTTTTCAGAGTATGTGTTGAATAAGTGTGGATGACGATTTTTCTGTCGTGGCCAAGGCCACCTGTCTGTCGTTGGCCTCAGACAAGCAAAAACAACTCCCTCTGTTCTACTGTGGAACTCCTACACACTTTAATATATTGCAGTGGTGGGCCGTGCATTTCACACCTAGGCCTTCAGTAGTGCTCCGTCGGAATCAATCCAACCCTCAATAACTATTTTATGGCTATAAAACTTCTACTGCAGGTACAGTTGCGACACACATAAAAAAAGCATAAAAAACAACCTGATAAAACTGCAATATTATTTAGGAATATAGCAACATTTTACTCACCAAAAATCCTGATTATTTTTACACAAAATCCATCCTCGTTTCTTCAAGAAGATTTCAATTACAGTACTCTGTTGTGCAGATTATCCGTGCGTTTCAGTTCCATCAAGAAGTCCTTTTCTATCGCCATCGAAGCCAATGCTGAAAGTCGAGCCTGCCCTGTCGTATTTCTGGCATAAGTTGCAGCGTTCCTCGGAGCCTGTGAGCCAGGAGTACCGCTCGTAGTTAGTAGACTGAAAGTGGCGGACAAATCCTTTTCCGGGTTGTGACAGGCTTGATAGCTTCGGAGTTGCCCGACCTTGCTTAACAATGTCCAGCTTTTCTTGATAAGTCAGTCTTGAAAATGGCTTTGACAGTAAATCTCCAACCAAATCCATTTCTTCTCCTCCTTCAGCCATTGTGGGTTGACAAAACCGCTATTAAATCAACACAACAATATCTTTGCTTGTGCAACTCGCTACAGATGCAGTTTGCTAGCTCTGGCTAGTACCGTATATATATATATATACCGGTACACTCTTTGACTATCCAATCAAAGCGTGTGAATACGCTGGCGTTTCCGTACAGCGTACGGAAACGTCAGCGGACGGTGTACGCCTGCTAGAGGGCCTTGGTGTCGCCAACTCAAAATCGGATTGGTTGAAGCAACAGTTCGATCAACATTTATTTTATGCTACATGGCCCGCAGAACTGATTGTGAAGGCCTCCAGGCAGATTTCTTTGACCCTGGCAACAAATGGTGGTTGAAATGTGATTGGTTAAATGCTTGAATATGAAAATACACGTCTGGAAGCAGCACAACCAGGGGGCTAGCAATGAAAGGAAGCAGACAGGCCATTTGGAATTATTTAATACGTATTCATGGACAAAATATAATATTTTTAGGCCAGCAGAGTAGGCCTTGTAGGCCTTGACGGCCCACCACTGATGTCTTGCACCAAAAACATTAGGTTTTCTTACAGTCCCTGTCCATTCTAGTCCAGAAAAACACTCATCTCCAGACCTACAAACTAGGGTTGCAGAAAAGAAAAATCCATTTTTTAAAGAATCTAGATTCTTAGTTCTGGCCATTCTGAATCAATTCTAAAGGCCCATAAATCGATTTTAAAATGCTATATATATATTTTTTCGCTCCTTCTTCCGAATGTACTACATTTCGCATTACGTGTCCACTCGGCCGCCGTATAATTGGGCCATGTTGGCCACCGTACATTAAGCTCCCTTTATCGGAATGGAGTCTGTTGGCATGGAGGACAGCGCTATTCAACCCGCTCCTTCATCTTTGAAAATCATTTCAGATCCTACAATGTTCTGGGGAAGACAGCGCTGAACAAGAGCACAGTTGTTTGCAAGAAATGTAAAATAAAATTACAGTACAGTGTTTTGGAAATACGACAAAATGCGTGGAAGATGAAAGTGAAAGCAGCCGATCAGCAAGATTTCCCTCTCCATCTCCTGCTATATCACAAAGGATTTACGAGCAGACAGCTCAGTGGAAGGTGAGGGGTTTAGATTTATTTTTAATATGCTGGACCCAATGTACGTTGTTCTTTCATGTAGATTTTTTGTGATGAAGCTGTGCCTCAACTCCACCATGAAACACAAATAAAGTGGGAGAACCTCTGATTAGGGATGCACCGATCCACATTTTTTTAACTTCCGATCCAATCCCGATATATATCGGTCAATGCTGTTCGGATATCTTCATTCATTATTCACTTTTTTTACTTGGAATGCAGCCTTTCTGACACCCTTGAACTAATCAGGATGATCCTGTGTTAGAAGACATAAGTTGGTCTGACTTATTTTAAATTACAAACAGTTTTCGCTGGACGATGTGGGTGTGGCGGCG